>BLSH010142107.1:214837-228081 GCA_018402905.1 Glandirana rugosa | reverse complement strand
GCATTAGAGAGAGGTTCCTGTTGGTGCTGTGAGGGAGAGTTTATTGTTCTAAAACCATCTACTACTGCATTAGAGAGAGGTTCCTGTTGGTGCTGTGAGGGAGAGTTTATTGTTCTAAAACCATCTACTACTGCATTAGGGAGAGGTTCCTGTTGGTGCTCTGAGGGAGAGTTTATTGTTATAAAACCATCTACTACTGCATTAGGGACAGGTTCCTGTTGGTGCTCTGAGGGAAAGTTTATCGTTCTAAAACCTTCTACGATTGCATTAGGGAGAGGTTCCTGTTGGTGCTCTGAGGGAGAGTTTATCGTTATAAAACCATCTACTACTGCATTAGGGACAGGTTCTTGTTGGTGCTCTGAGGGAGAGATTATCGTTCTAAAACCATCTACTACTGCATTAGGGAGAGGTTCCTGTTGGTGCTGTGAGGGAGAATTTATCCTTCTAAAACTATCTACTACTGCACTAGGGAGAGGTTCCTGTTGGTGCTGTGAGGGAGAGTGTATCATTCTAAAACCATCTACTACTGCATTATGGAGAGGTTCCTGTTGGTGTTTTGAGCGAGAGTTTATCGTTATAAAACCATCTCCTACTGCATTAGGGAGAGGTTCCTGTCGGTGCTGTGAGGGGGAGATTATTGTTCTACAATCATCGCATACAGCAGCAGGGACAGGTTCCTGTCGGTGCTGTGAAAGACAGATTATCGTTCTAAAATCAACTCATACTGGTGTAGGGAGAGGTTTATTTTAGGTATTTATATAGCGCTGTCAATTTATGCAGCGCTTTACATATACATTGTACATTCACATCAGTCTCTACCCTCAAGGAGCTTACAATCTAAGTTTCCTAACTCACATTCATACATACTAGTGCCAATTTAGACAGGATACAATTAACCTACCAGTATGTCTTTGGACATGGTTCCTGCTGCTGGTGTGAGCGGTGCATTTCTTGCACAAAAATAAAAAGTGCATCTACAATTTTCTTTTTTTTTTTTAAAAAAAGAAGAATAATTTATTCTTCTTTTTTTTTTAGTATAAATAAATAGTGCTACATGGTACATTTGTGTCCAGAATGAGGAGAGCGTCAAATAAGTGATGTGGTCGTGGTGCTGCTGGTGCATTTGCTGTTGGTGGTGTTGCTGAATCTCCTGTTGCAAGGATAGGACGTGTTCGATCTGTGCCAGCTACACGCACAAGTGAAACACCTTCCTCAGGTAGCCGACAGAACCTTCAACGTTATATGGTAGGCCCGAATGGCACTCAACGAATGGTGAGGCCACAACAGGTACAGGCGATAGTAGATTGGGTGGCTGACAATGCCTCCAGTTCCTTCACATTGTCTGCCACCCGGCCCCTTGATGAAAGCTCAGAGTTGGCACCTGAACCCCATGGCCATCTGTCTTTCACCTCAGCCCCTTGTAAATCAGCCAAGCAGTCTGAGCCCCAAATCATGCATAAGTCTCTTATGCTTTTTGATGACTCTGCTAGTGTGCTTTCCCTGGGCCATCCCCATAGCCCTGCCCCAGAAGTGGAAGACATTGAGTGCACCGATGCCCAACCACTTCTGTTGCAGGATGAAAACATGAAAACACCAGCGCAGCATGTCTCTGATGATGACGGAACACAGGTGCCAACTGCTGCGGCTTTCCTCAGTGTGCAGACTGACAAGGAGGGCAGTGGTGGAAGGGTGGGTGGAAGATGATGTGGAGGATGATGAGGTCCTAGACACCACATGGAATGAAGGTCATGCGAGTGACGTGTGCAGTTTGGAGGAAGAGGTGTACAGCAAAAGAGGAAGCAGGTTGCAAAAGCGGAGCGAGCGTCCCCTAGACAGTATGCCTGCTACTACCCACCGCACCCAGGGACCTAGAACACCAAAGGCAGCTCAAAGGCATTCCCCGGCGTGGCAGTTCTTCAGACAATGTGCTGACTACAAGACATAAGTGGTTTGCACACTGTGCAATGAGAGGCTGAAGCGAGGCACAAACGTTCTAAACCTGAGCACAACCTCCATGACCAGGCATCTAAACGCAAAGCACTTGCTGCAGTGGAATAAGTACCTCAAAATCCAAGAAAGGTCTCGGCCTCCTCCTGCTTCCTCTTCAGCTGCTGCCTCGGCCTCTTTCTCCACCTCTACAGTGCCAGTGTCACCTGCCACCCAGCAAACAGACGATGTGACAGCAACGCCACCATGTCCGCCACCGTCCCCAAGCATTTCCACACGGTCCCATGGAAGCTTACAGCTCTCCATCTCCTAAACACTGGAGAGATAGAGGAAGTCTTTCCTGACCTTTGAAATGCTGTCATTCCATCTGGTGGACACGGACAGTTTTAAAAACCTGATGGCGGTGTCTTTCCCACAGTACATGGTTCCCAGCCACCACTACTTTTCCAGGCGAGCCATCCCTTCCCTGCACAAACAAGTCGGGGACGAGATCAAGTGTGCACTGCGCAACGCCATCTGTGGCAAGGTCCACATAACCACTGATACGTGGACCAGTAAGCACGGGCAGGGATGCTATATCTCGCTAACTGCACACTGGGCAAATGTAGTTGTGGGTGGGCCTGAGGCGGCTAGCCGTTTGGCGCATGTCCTTCCACCACCGAGGATTGCAGGGCATTTCTCTTTGCCTCCTGTTGCCTTCTCCTCCTACTGCGCTTCCTCCTCCTCCTCCTCTACCACTTCCTCATTCGCTCAGTGTAACACCTTCACCACCAACCACATCCAGGGGGAAACGACAACAGGCTGTTTTAAAACTGATATGTTTGGGGGATAAACCCCACACTGCACAGCTGCTGTGGACGGGCATTGAACAACAGACCGATGAGTGGTTGTTGCCACTGAGCCTCAAGCCCGGCCTGGTGGAGTGCGATAGTGTGCAAAATCTCGTAGCAGCTCTGGGCCGAGCCGGTTTTCTGCACATCCCTTGCCTGGTGCATGTGCTGAATTTGGTGGTGCAGAAATTTCAAAAAAACTACCCGGATATGTCAGAGCTGCTGCAGAAAGTGCGGGCCATCTGTGCGCTGCAGCGGATCTTCAGCCTTCCTGCTCACCGCCTCCTATGCGACGTGCCCACAAGGTGGAACTCCACCTTACACATGCTGGAGAGACTGTGCGAGCAGCAGCAGGCAATAGTTTCAGCTGCAGCACGCACGGGTCAGTCGCTCTGCGGAACAGCACCACTTCACCACCAACAAGTGGGCCTCCATGCGAGACTTGTGTACCATATTGCGGTGTTTCGTGTACTCCACCAACATGGCCAGTGCCGATGACGCTGTTCTCAGCGTTACTATCCCACTTCTATGTCTCCTTGAAAAAACACTTCGGGCGATGATGGAAGAGGATGTGGCACAGGAGGAAGAGAAGGAGGAAGAGGGATCATTTCCATGGTTATGAGACCAGTCATTCACAAGTGGCTCGGAGGGTGGGTTCCTGCACCAGCATAGGCCAGGTAAAAAAATTTCAAGCCAGGGCACAGTTCTGGAGGATGAGGAGGACGAGGAAGATGATGATGATGAGGAGGAGGAGGAGGAACCATTTTCACAGCAGGGTGGCACCCAACGCAGCTCGTGGGCATCACTGGAGTGTGGCTGGGGGTACAGAGGACACAGATGATACACCTCCCACAGAGGACAGCTTGTCTTTCCCTCTGGGCAGCCTGGCACACATGAGCGACTACATGCTGCAGTGCCTGCTCAAGGACAGCCGAGTTGCCCACATTTTAACTTGTGCCGATTACTGGGTCCCCATCCTGCTGGATCCCCGTTACAAGGACAATGTGCCATCCTTAATTCCCTCACTGGAGCGTGATCGAGAGATGTGCGACTACAAGCGCACGCTGGTAGACGTGCTGCTGAGGGCATTCCCAAATGACACAGGGGGCTCTGTGGAAGCACAAGGTGAAAGTGGAGGAGGAGGAAGAGGTCGCCAACGCAGCTGTGGCACCGCCAGAACCTCAAAAGGCAGGGTTAGCATGGCCGAAATGTGGAAAAGCTTTGTCAGCAGCCTGCCACAACAAACAGCACCACCAGCTGATAGGCAACGTCTTAGCAGGAGGCAGCATTTCAGCAACATGGTGGAACAGAATGTGTGCAGACACCTACACGTACTGACTGATGGGTCTGCCCCATTCAACTTCTGGGTCTCCAAATTGGGCACATGGCCTGAGCTTGCCCTTTATGGCTTGGAGTTCCTGGCCTGCCCTGCAGCCAGTGTATTGTCTGAACGTGTGTTTAGCACTGCAGGGGGCTTTATCACAGACAAGCGCAACCACCTGTCCACAGCCAACGTGGACAAGCTAACGTTTATTAAAATGAACCAGGCATGGATCCCACAAGACTTGTCTGTACTTTGTGCAGAATAGACATTTAGTTCGGCCTCACACAGCCATTGGTATACTTGTTTTTTTTTAATATGTCTCAATATTTTGGGGGCTACCCCAATTAGAAAAAAAAAACAAACAAACAAACAACAGTGTTGGCTACCTCCTCCTCTATCACCGCCACTTCCACCTACACTGCCACGGTCACAGCCTAGTCAACCTCTAGGTTCCTACTCCACATCCACCTCCTCTTCCCATTTTTTTGTTTTTGTGATTTTAAGTTATTTCCCTATCCACATTTGTTTGTAGGGCACTTGTCCTACTTCTTACCCCCATTTTGCTTCCTTTTGCAGCCCTCTAGCCCTTTCCAGGACTTTTTTACAGCCATTTTTGTGCCCAAAAGTTCAGGTCACCATTGACTTCAATGGGGTTCGGGGTCCAGGGTCAAGTTCGGTACCGAACCCAAACTTTTCTGCGAAGTTCAGCCGAACCAGACGAACCCGAACATCCAGGTGTCCGCTCAACTCTAACCCTCACCAAACTGCCCCAATGCAAACATGGGAAAGAGATATAGGTGGATCTTTCAGCCCTTCTCAATGGTCCATAGCATTAGTATCTAGCTACAAAGCAACCCATGCTTACAATCTTTGGGATTAAAATAAGCCTCAGATGGTACATTACCCCAACTCAAATGCACACCTACAGTCAGGTCCATAAATATTGGGACATTGACACAATTCTAATCTTTTTGGTTCTATACACCACCACAATGGTTTTGAAATGAAATTAACAAGAGGTGCTTTAACTGCAGACTTTCAGCTTTAATTTGAGGGTATTTACATCCAAATCAGGTGAACAATAGTTGGCCAGATCAAGAACACTCTCCAGGAGGTAGGTGTATGTGTGTCAAAGTCAACAATCAAGAGAAGACTTCACCAGAGTGAATACATAGGGTTCACCACAAGATGTAAACTATTGATGAGCCTCAAAAACAGGAAGACCAGATTATAGTTTGCCAAAGAACATCTAAAAAAGCCTTCACGGTTCTGGAACAACATCTTATGGACAGATGAGACCAAAATCAACTTGTACCAGAGTTGTGGGAAGAGAAGAGTATGGAGAAGGAAAGGAACTGCTCATGATCCAAAGCATACCACCTCATCAGTGAAGCATGGTGGTGCTAGTGTCATGGCGTGGGCATGTATGGCTGCCAATGGAACTGGTTTTCTTGTATTTATTGATGATGTGACTGCTGACAAAAGCAGCAGGATGAATTCTGAAGTGTTTCGGGCAATATTATCTGCTCATATTCAGCCAAATGCTTCAGAACTCATTGGACGGCGCTTCAAAGTGCAGATGGACAATGATCTGAAGTATACTGCGAAATCAACCAACGAGTTTTTTAAGGGAAAGAAGTGGAATGTTATGCAATGGCCAAGTCAATCACCTGACCTGAATCCGATTGAGCATGCATTTCACTTGCTGAAGACAAAACTGAAGGGAAAATGCCCCAAGAACAAGCAGGAACTGAAGACAGTTGCAGTAGAGGCCTGGCAGAGCATCACCAGGGATGAAACCCAGCATCTGGTGATGTCTACGCGTTCCAGACTTCAAGCTGTAAATGACTACAAATGATTCGCAACCAAGTATTAAAAAGTGAAAGTTTGATTTATGATTGTTAATCTGTCCCATTACTTTTGGTCCCTTAAAAAGTGGGAGGCACATATACAAACTGTTGTAATTCCTACACCGTTCACCTTATTTGGATGTAAATACCCTCAAATTAAAACTGAAAGTCTGCAGTTAAAGCACATCTTGTTTGTTTCATTTCAAATCCATTGTGGTGGTTTATAGAGCCAAAAAGATTAGAATTGTGTAGATGTCCCAATATTTATGGACCTGACTGTATGTCCCAACTGTAGCACCTATCCGTTGGAGGAACTGAGGGGAGACAGGCAACCTTCTGCACATTCTCTGGGGGTGCAACAAAATATTGAAATTTTGGGCAGAAGTCTTAGCACTCATTCCTAAAGTCACCAAATTCCCAATCACTTAATCATCAGAATTTGCCTTAGTAAGCATAAAGTTTGAACAATTGCCCTCCCAGCTTTGATGTGTGACCACTCACATTCTGTTAGCCGCAATACTCACCACTACCATAAATTGGAGAACTGCGGACCCAATATTATCAGATGAGTTAATCTGTTCAGTTCACACACATGGTTCTTATGAAGGTATGTTCATTTCCTCAGAAGGCAGACTAACTACCACCAACAAAATATGCACCCCATGACTTGAATGGTTTCATAGCAATCTGTGTATAACTCCATAACTGCATTAGTTCTTTTGTAATGATGTATAGCAGTGCTAAACAATAACTAAGATCCTCTTTGTGAACAATATATTTGTTTTGTTATTCATGACCACTCTGAAAAGCTGTTTGTATGGACATTATATGAACATTTTATGGCAACCAAAGTTACTGCGCCTTATTTCATTTGTTATTTTACTTTTGTGTTATAGCAAAACTCAATAAAAATTATTGAAATATATAATAAGATGTACGAAGAATCCATGCGACCCTCCCCGTAAACTGCTTTACTCTTCACATTACCTGACTCGGTGCCTTCCCAGATAAGAAGCCTCTTACGTTTTTTTCTTTCAGGGGCTAGAGAAGTTATACCTCATTTTTGGAAATCTTTAGCTTCCCCTCCGCTTTCTTTTTGGGTCGCCACCCTAAAGGATATTATGCGTATGGAAGAGATAAAAGCGCTTGCCACTGAAACGTTGACAAATTAACCGGTTCCCGACCGGTTTGTGTACATTTGCTGCTGCAGAGTGGTAGCATAGCGCAAATCGCTGTCTATATACGGTGATCCTCACACACCATAAACACGGTGGTTCCCCGCTGTGACAGGCCTCATGACAGAGATAAACTGATCCCTGTCATGAGGATCAGTTAGATCTCTTATGCCCCTGGCAGCCCAGCCCCCACACAGTTAGAACATGCTTAGGGAACAGAGTTAACCCCAATTACATTTATACAGTAATCATTGGCTATTTACATTTCTGATTGCTGTATAAATGTCAATGGTCCCAAAAAAGTCTCAAAAATGTCCGACATGTCCGCCACAATATCGCAGTCCCAACAAAAATCACAAATCGCCGCCATTACTATTAAAAAAAAAATAGTAAAAATGCCATAATGAATTCTCATGGTTTGTAAACGCGGCAACTTTTGCGAAAACCAATCAATAAACGCCAATTGGGATTTTTTTTACGACAAATATCTAGAAGAATATATATCGGCCTAAACTGATGAATACATTTGTTCTTTTATATATATTTTTTGGACATAGCAAAAAGTAACAAATATTTTTTTCAAAATTGTCACTCTTTTTTGTTTATAGCGGTGATCAGAAGTGATACAGAGGTGATCAGATGCCAAAAAAAGAAAGCTCTATTTGTGGGAAAAAAAGGATGCCAATTTTGTTTGGGTACAACATCGCACAACCGTGCAATTGTCAGTTAAAGCGATGCAGTGCCGAATCGCAAAAAGTGCTCTGGTCCTAAAGTGGGAAACCTTTCCAGGGCTGAAGTGGTTAAAAAAGCTTTGGTATGTAGGGATTCATTTTTCTTCATCTGACTCTCTCAAACACTTTGCTGCCTCCTTGGATACAAATGGACATGCTTCCTCTTCCTCAGTGGTTGATTGAAATTGAGGACTTTCCTCTTTGCTTTTTCTTTCTTTTCTTTTGTTCTTCCTATTCGATAGATTTATGATCATGTTTCGAAAAAGGGATTGTCCTCCTATCAAAGACCATTACCCCATTTTTCGCCATGTTCCTTGTCCAGGGGATCTCCCTATGAGTCACTCCTTCTATTCTCCCTGGTTTTATGTTTTCTTCTCTTACCTTACTTCTCTACTATATCATCTATTATTTTTTATTTTTCTTCTTCTGTTGTTTTCAGTGGGATATATTCACTATATGATTATTACAGTTGGACCAGGGCCTAGTGCCTTCTGCCATGGCACTCATTACCTGGGATTTTGGTTAAATACTTATCGCATGTACTTTATGGCTTATGTCATGCATGTTTGATTTCCCATATGCTTTTCTTGTCCTATGTATATGGACGAATGTTTCAACTTTGTTGGTTCCCTAACCTATTCATCTGTAAATGTCCATCCCATTGACTCATTTCTGTGCTGTTTTGTTTCATCAAACCTTAACAAAAATATATTTGACCATAATAATTTAACAAAAGCTTGACTGCAAACAATACATGTAAGGGTATTATTTTATCATATTATGACATGGCTTTCAGCTTTCCTTTCATATAGATAATGATGCCCTTGCAGTGTTATTTTACTTTTTAAAAAATAATTATATTTGAATACATAGTAAAAGAAAATGTGTTTTTGACACAACATATTGTCACTGTTTATACAGTAGTAGATCACAACCAAATACAAAATGGTTGTATTGCCAGTAGGATATTTTAATGGATGGTGTTTCCTGCGGGCCCATGTGGTCAGTGTCTTATTCCAAAGAAAGCAAAATATTTATTCAGTGCTAATTAAGCATAATTACTACTTACAAATCTGAAGAACCATGTCTTTGGCAAAGAGAGTTCAACAAATCATCTCTGCATATCCACTGAATCTAATTAACATGCCTGCTAATGACCTCAGGTCTCATCTCCCACAAATAAGCTTACAGGATCATTTTGCTTGAAATTAATGCTGTGATTATCTGAGGTTATTCTAATAGTCTTCGTCTCCCATTCTGAACTCAGATTTTCCCAGTTTCCAGTGCATGGAAAAAGATTACATAAGATAAATACCCGATGGAATGGTGAGTGTAGTGTTGGTACAATTCTCATTGTACTTTGCTGCCAGTGGCTAAGACACTGCTGAGCTAAGGAACTGGAGAAGATACATACAAGTAAATCCAATAAAAGTGCTAACAATGCAGCATAAACTCATAATTTTACTGTGCATGCTTATAATATTGATAAACAATCATGATTGTGATATTTAAGTAAGTTATTTATTCATTTATTCTTATATAATAGCAATATATTGAAAATAGATGCAAATTATTGCAGGCTTTTCCTAGCCTCATATAATCTTTATTATGTTAATGTAATTTGAAAAGCCCTTTTCAATCTTCATAAATCTACAGCTTAACTGTCATTAAAGTCAAACCATTAAAGTTACCTCCAAAAACAAACTTTACAGTGCCTGTAAAACAACAAAAGAAATGCTTACCTGTCTTGCTGCCCATGCCACCAATTTTTGTTCTATGGCAGAGCTATTGCTGTCTGCTTCTTCCGGGATTGTCAGATGGCTAGCCTTATTTAGAACCCCATCATTTCTCCCATCACCTTCTAAATGAATACACAGTAGTGACATACAGACTGGCAGAAAAGAATTGAAATTGAAGCTCCCCACCATTGCTAAGAGATCCAAACACAACTGTATTCCAATCAAATAAAGGAGAAAAATAGCCCATGGGCCAGAAAAGCATGTATAAATATGTGCAGTATCTCACAAAAGTGAGACCACCCCTCATATTTTTGTAAATATTTTATTATATCTTTTCATGTGACAACACTGAAGAAATTACACTTTGCTACAATGCAAAGTAGTGAGTGAACAGCTTGTATAACAGAGCAAATTTGCTGTCCCCTCAAAATAACACACAGCCATTAATGTCTAAACCGCTGGCAACAAAAGTGAGTACACCCCTAAGTGAAAATGTCCAAATTGGGCCCAATTAGCCATTTTCCCTCCCCGGTGTCACGTGATTTGTTAGTGTTACAAGGTCTCAGGTGTGAATGTGAAGCAGGTGTGTTAAAGTTGGTGTTATTGCTCTCCCTCTCTCATACTGGTCACTGGAAGTTCAACATGGCACCTCATGGCAAAGAACTCTCTGAGGATCTGAAAAAAAAGAATTGTTGCTCTACATAAAGATGGCCTAGGCTATAGGAAAATTGCCAAGACCCTGAAACTGCACTGCAGCACGGTGGCCAAGACCATACAGTGGTGTAATTGGACAGGTTCCACTCAGAACAGGCCTCACCATGGTCGACTAAAGAAGTTGAGTGCATGTGCTCAGCATCATATCCAGAGGTTGTCTTTGGGAAATAGACGTATGAGTGCTGCCAGCATTGCTGCAGAGGTTGATGGGGTGGGGGGTCAGCCTGTCAATGCTTAGATCATACACCGCACACTGCATCAAATTGGTCTGCATGGCTGTTGTCCCAGAAGGAAGCCTCTTCTAAAGATGATGCACAAGAAAGCCCGCAAACAGTTTGCTGAAGACAAGCAGACTAAGTACATGGATTACTGGAAGCATGTCCTGTGGTAAACTTATTTGGTTCAGATGGTGTCAAGCATGTGTGCCGGAAACCAAGTAAGAAGTACAAAGATAAGTGTATCTTGCCTACATTCAAGCATGGTGGTGGGAGTGTCACGGTCTGGGGCTGCATGAGTGCTGCTGGCACTGGGGAGCTACAGTTAATTGAGGGAACCATGAATGTCAACATATACTGTGACATACTGAAGCAGAGCATGATCCCCTGGGCAGTATTCCAACAGGATAACAACCCCAAAATATACTTCCAAGGTGACCACTGCCTTTCTAAAGAAGCTGAGGGTAAAGGTGATGGACTGGTCAAGCATGTCTCCAGACCTAAACCTGATTGAGCATCTGTGTGGCATGCTCAAAGGGAAGGTGGAGGAGCGCAAGGTCTCTAACATTCACCAGCTCCATGATGTCATCGTGGAGGAGTGGAAGAGGACTCCAGTGGCGAGCTGTGAAGCTCTGATGAACTCCATGTCCAAGAGGGTTAAGGCTGTGATGGAAAATAATGGTGGCTACACAAAATATTGACACTTTGGGCCCAATTTGGACATTTTCACTTAGGGGTGTACTTACTTTTGTTGCCATCGGTTTAGACATTAATGGTTGTGTATTGAGTTATTTTGAGGGAACGGCAAATTTACACTGTTATACAAGCTGTACACTCACTACTTTACATTGTAGCAAAGTGTAATTTCTTCAGTGTTGTCACATGGAAAGATAGAATAAAATATTTACAAAAATGTGAGGGGTTTACTCACTTTTGTGAGATACTGTATAAAATACATCATTTATTGAGTTCATCAGCAAATACATGAACATTTGAGCCAAGCTTAATGAAGAAGATATACAATCCAATATATGTCAAAATGTTGTAAAATATACAAAATATATCTATACAGGCATCCATAACCTAATGCATTTCGCAAGTCCGTGCTTGCTTCCTCAGGAGTAGATCTTAAGGTGCAGTATATCTATGAAGCAAAGTAACAATTGGAAATGTCACAAAAAACATCTATTTGAGAGCAGGAGCCCGTATGCAACAGCCCCATACTTACAGAAATAGCTTGGCCAAGGTTCCAAGACAGGTGTGGTCCCCCAAAAAGGAACGGTCGCAGAGTATGTCTCCCCGGGGTGCTAAAGAGATGGAGCAAGCAGCATGGCACCAGGGAAGCAGGAGGAGGGTGGGCATGACTGATAAAAGTGTATCCAAAGGGTGTCCCACAGATCCAGGATTGACAGCTGTAATGAAAATTTGAATGCATATGTCTGCGTATCTTTACACATGCTGCACTGGCAGACTAAAGGTAAGTTCAATGTAAATATATATATATGTATGTATCTGGGGTATTACTATATATGTTTCTATAGCAGACTGAAGATAATATTACACATGTCTCATGCAGTATTATCTAGGGATATCTGGGCAGTTAGTGAGGAGAGAGGTGCTATAAGCAACAAGGGATTGTGTTATAAAGCAAATGTGAGATATAATGTTACCAGTGAGCCACCTTAACCACTTCCCGCCCGGCGTATAGACAAATGATGTCCGGACAAGTGGTTCATTATCCTGACTGGACATCTATTGACGTCCTCAGGATAATCCGCGATCGCGCGCCCCGGGCGGCATGCATCGTGGCGATCGGTGGTGCCGTGGGTCAGTCTGACCAACCGCTTTACCGACCAAGGCAAAAGGCTTCGATCCGAAGCCTTTTACCATGTGATCAGCCGTGACCAATCACGGCTGATCACAGTGTAAATAGGAAGAGCCGTTTATCTGCTTTTCCTCTGCTTAGGTCTGCAGACCTGAGCAGTGGAGAGCCGATCGGCTGCTTGCCTGATGAGGGGGGGCTGCGCTGAATGTTTATCAGTGCAGCCACCCTCAGGATCACCCCACTGGACCACCAGGGAGCCTGCCCAGGACCTCCAGGGAGCCCCCCCGGTCACTGTGAGGAGGCCGCCCAGGACCACCAGGGAGGGAAAATGGAGGCCGTCCAGGACCACCAGGGAGCCCCCACTAGACCACCAGGTAAGGGCAATACAGTGCACTGTAGGGATGCGTGACTATACGCCGTGACTACCTGTGAGCATCCGCCGTGACTATCCACTGTGACCCGGGACTACCCGTCTATCCACCGTGACGACCCGTGACTCTCCACCGTGAAAATCCACCGTGAAAATCCACCGTGTCTACCCGTGAAAATCCACCGTGTCCACCCGTGACTATCCACCGTGTCCACCCGTGTCCACCATTGACTATCCACCGTGACCACGTATATCGTGACAATCCCTACCGTGACCGTCCGTAGTATGTACCCGTGTCACGGTAGGGATGTCACGTGACATAACGGGAATGGACCACCAGATCACCCCCGAGGGACCACCAGGACCTGCCGGAGGTAAAAGGGAGGGACCACCAGGACCCGCCGGAGGAGTGTCACTGGCCCCCCCGAGGGACCTCCAGGACCCGTCCGAGGGACCACCAGGTCACCCCACTAGGACTCCCACCGACGTGACTATTTGTAAGTCGCGTCGGGGGGGAGTAGTCC
>BLSH010142107.1:169055-214783 GCA_018402905.1 Glandirana rugosa | reverse complement strand
TTTTTTTTTCAAAATTTTCTGTCTTTTTTTATGTATAGCGCAAAAAATAAAAAACGCAGAGGCGATCAAATACCACCAAAAGAAAGCTCTATTTGTGGGAACAAAATGATAAAAATTTTGTTTGGGTACAGTGTCGCACGGCCGTGCAATTCTCATTCAAAATGCAACAGCACTGAAAGCTGAAAATTGGTCTGGGCGGGAAGTGCTCTAAATGCCCGGTATTGAAGTGGTTAAACTGTAAAGTAAGTCCTAAAGGAAGTGTATGGGGGTGCAAAAAATATCCCAATGAATGAGATGTGATGTGCATGAGACATGTGTATTATTATTTTCAGTCTGCTATAGCAGCATACATAGTAATACCCCAGATGCATACATATATACTGTATATATATATTTACATTGAACTTACCTTTAGTCTGCCAATGCAGCATGTATAAAGATACTCAGACATATGCATTCAAATTTTCATTGCAGCTGTAAATCCTGGATCTGCGGGACACCCTTTGGAAACACTTTTATCAGTCATGCCCACCCTCCTCCGGCTTCCCTGATGCCATGCTGCTTGCTCCATCTCTTCAGCTCCCAGGGGAGACATATTCTGTGGCTGTTCCTTTTTGGGGGACCACACCTGTCTTGGAACCTTGGCTAAGCTATTTTTGTAAGTATGGGGCTGTTGTATATGGGCTCCTGCTGTCAAATAGATGCTCTTTTGTGACATTTCCAATTGTTACTTTGTTTCATAGATATACTGCACCTTAAGATCTTCTTCTGAAGAAGCAAGCAAGGACTTGCGAAATGCATTGAGTTGTGGATGCCTGTATAGATATATTTTGTACATTTTTCAATTTTTAACAATGTATCAACGTTTTGACACATTTTGGATGGTATGTCTCCTTCATTAAGCTTGGCTCAAATGTTCATGTGTTTCCTGAAGAACTCAATAAATGATGTCTTTTATACATATTTATACATGCTTTTCTGGTCCCCGTTCCCACCTCACTCAAAGTCCCATGGGCTATTTTTCTCCTGTATTGCAAATTATTAGGGAGGGAGGTGTGTTACAGGTAGCATCAGACCTGTCCTGTCTTTTCTGTATTCCGATCAAAGTCAAGGGGGCAAGTCAAAAAGTAGCCTATGCATTTCAGGGGCCCAAAAATAAAGGGGGGAGGATTTTGGATTTCAGAAACACATTGGATACTTTTTTGGATTGCCCCCTCCCCGACTTTTATCAGAATAAAGTTGTATCTGGACCTCTTAGCAGTGGCGTGGCTCATCAATTTATATTTTTGTTACATTACAATACAAGCCACGGAATATGGAGATCCTCTGGGGTGATGAAGCTGCCAGTCCAGGAACCAGATCATTTACATCAACATCAATACTTTACCATAACAATGCCAGTGAAATAGACCCATGAGTTCTGTGCCGTTTTTCCCCTTTCCTCACCTGGCAGAAAAAACTCAGCAGAAGACCAAGAATCCAACACATCTGGAAGTGTGTCAGATGCAGAAGATTCTTTGGCAGCGGTAGAGAATGAAGATAAGGATGTATTTTTAATGAAAATATGTCCAGTTTTTTGAATAAAATTATTCTTGCTGTATAGCATGGCATGTCGGGAATTTACTCATGCAGACTTGTAAAGTTACAAAAAGACCCACAATGAATACATAGCTGCTATTCAACACTCCCAGTTTTATCCCACTGGCCAGTGACTGAGAAAATATTAAAAAAAAACAAAAAACACTTGGCCGACAAAATTGGGACCCTTTAAGAAAGCACAACAGTTCTCAGCAAACAAAAGATTAACTTGTCAGATGTTAGTCTCTTACTAGACCCAGTGTACCCTCTTCTGGGTCTCCAGACATGTGCTCTGATTCAGAAAAAGTCTGGTTCATGTCAGATAGAAATAAAAGTTGCTGATGATCTCTCTCTTTCAATCCTTCTGTTTCATCAATACAAGTCATGGGAGTGTTCTCTAGTACAGACTGATTTCACCAGACATCCAAACCACACACTCCCAGGGAAAATGTTCTCACCCAGTTATGGCCAGCTATGGCAAGGGTCTGTTAATCCAGCAGCAGCTGCTCAGTCTCTTTTTCACACACCTGCTTGTTTCAAATCTGTCCTCTCCCCTCTCCTCCCCAGCCTGCAGACTACACTTCTCCTTGCTTTGTGGTATTAGCCAATCACAGTCCTCCAGGCTGCTCCAGACCCAGTTGAGATCGCTGCTCCCTGCACTTGGGACGCTCTACAGATGGGCATTACATAGTGGTCTCCTTAAAAATGGCTGCTGCACTTCTCCATAAATTATTATTCAGTTTAACCCTGTCAACACCGCAGAAGGATAATACAGCAACAAAGGAAGATGTTCCAAAGCAGTTATCAGCTTTAGTCCGGGTTACATAGCATATATGACATAACAACAAATCAGAGGGCCCTATAAAGGTAAGCCACCAAAACAGCAAAGGCATTTCTCCTGTAGGGGGGCAGAGCATAATTCCGTTAGAATAGAGGCCAGCCCTCCAGAATGTACATCATCTGTCATGTAGGAAAATAGCCACTGTTAATTAATAGTGAATCTCAGATGGCAGTTTACTAGATATTATGACCTTTAAGTAAAAGAAAGTGGTTGCAATGAACGCTTTACACCTACAAGATGGTATCTTGAATCCTAAACTCAATGTGAAGTTTAATAGAAGTGTAGCACCCTGGTCCTAAACAGGGCTGCTAACAAATTAAGTTGTGCTAGATGGTAACTAGCCTGGCTAATTGGTAGGGGATAAACTGATTTTACCCTAAGACTTATTCTGGTGTAGTTCCTATCTTCTGTCACAAGGTGGCATTGCTGCCTCTGCCATTAGAAGGATGGATTACAGTTAGCACAGGTTATGATTAGATAGGTTGTCTCAGCCAATGAGCAGTGGGGTTTATTTTTTGGACCCCATAGCATGCTGGAATAGTCTACTTATTCGGGAGGAGTCAGGTGATCAGTGTTCTTTGCCACCTGAGCGGCTGCCTGGGTGGATGTGTGTCACATGGCTCCGGGTTGCTAGGCCAGAAGCCTGAGGCCTATCCCAGAGCACCTTGCTGCTAGACCTGACCAAGGCCTATCCAGGAATCCAAGCAGCAGCAGTGAGTTAGGCATTGGGTTAGGTTAGGGGACTAACTAAGTTGAGGAGGTTCTGCCTGAGGGAGAACCGGATCACGTGCCAGCCGTAAAGGAGAAGCAGTTGCCACAAAGGGATGACCACTCCTGTTACCAGAGGCAGGTGCAGAGAGGATGGAGGTCTGAAGTAGTACCAGAGCAGCCCTTTCACTAGCCCGGGACGGTGAAGAGGTGGGAAAGCTTCAGTAGTCTTATCCAGGAACCCAGCAGGAGGCGTGGGTGCACCTTGAAGATAAGTACAGCGGATAGCTGTGTGCCAAGCCAGGGACCCAGATATGTGTGTGTGTGAAGCTTGAAGATAAGTACCATGTGTAGCTGTGAGTCAAGCTAGGGACCCAGCGGGATAGCGTGGGTGAAGCTCAAGTGATCTACAGTGGGATACTGTGAGATGTGAGTGAAGATCTACAGTGGGATACTGTGAGATGTGAGCAGAGATCTACAGTGAGATACTGTGAGTTACATGTGACTGAGCATGCTGTGTGTGCTCCTTCAGCATCCCCCTCCTCCTCTGAGAAAGGCGTCCAATAGGATGGCCTGTCTTCTCTGCCAATCAGGAAACCGGTAACATGCCAGGCTTCTTGATTGGCGGAGAGTGACTCAGTGTTAGAAAGGCAAATGTTAATTTGCCTTTCTAAGGGCCTGTGGTGGCACACTTTGCGCCACAAGCCACACTGTATTGAAGCCTGTTATAGCCTACGGCTCTAATGAGATGCTTCATAGAAACCCCCCGCCACTGTAATTTATGCTGCCGGCGCCTCAAAGGGGCCGGCCGCATGAATAGGGGGGGTGGTCATGGGTGGCCATGGATAGATTCATGCTATGCATGAATCTATCCATGGCATAGAGGGGGTGTCGAGGAGAGAAGGGACGGTGCCCGTGCGCCCTAATGGATGGGCCGCCCCTGCTTTCTGAGGTTCTTAAATATGTGCAAAATACAAAATTGATATTTTTGTTCACTATAGCACAATAACATATAGCTTTTGAAAAGAGGCTCATCTAAATAACAGTCCCTGCCATTTGTGATTGTGGCTCTGGCCCTATAGAGGTCATGAATGCCTCCCAGCTCACCATTAACTGAAAGTCATCTCCCTCTGAGTATCAGGTCTTGCATGATTTCCAGCAGCATATACTACAGCCTTGACAAAAGCCCCTTAAAAATAGTGGTTAACGTGTTACTAAACCTAGGACCCTGCATTCACTATATCTGGTCTCCCACAGTACACAAAACATGGAAATGTAATTATTTTAGTAAATATAAACTGCTAAATACCTTTTCATATCAACAGTATGCAGCAATCTTGTAACTTATATCAGTGTCTGGTTAAAGCTTGTAGTAGGAGTTTTCATTCCACTCTGACTGTCCTATGATGCTGCAGGACCCGTGACCCTCTGTCTAGACAATGCTGATTGGCCCTATGCTAATCACATGCACCCTCCCAAGAATAGAAAAACTCTCTAGCAATACACATCAAACAGGGAATGTGTAGAGTGACTCCAAAGGCTTTGTCTCATCATGAGATGAATTGAGGACAGTGGAAGAAGGGGGGATCAGAGAAGACTGGATCAAACAGCCCTTTTACACAATGCATAGAATTAACCCCTTTGGTTCCACAATGAGTATGACAAGCATACTTTGCTGAATATACATACTGATTTTCCTGCTGTGAGTTTAGTAACACTTTAAATGGTGGCTTTTTATACCTACCTAATTGATCCTGTCTTTTTCACTGGTAGTCTTATTCTGCCTGAAATATTTCTTGACACTGGAATGAGATATAAAGATTGTCAGTATGAAAATTACTGTTATTTAATCAATGAAAACACAACTTGCAAGTTTCATATGAAAACATTATGAAATGCTTGCCTTAGAACAAAGCCCTCTGGTGAGCTGTCACCACGGATGGCTTCCATATTCATGCGGTCTTCCTTCTGGGTTTGCATACTCTGGCCTTCTGATTGGCTGTGCATGTGCAAGGCTGTGGCATGGAGCTCTGAAGGTATGGCATGGTATGTTCTAAAACACAATTTACTTCCACTGTAAAGTGGTTTTACAGCCTAAATAAGGTTTGCATTAATTATAAAAGTGTTTAGGCATCAGTATTCTCCCTTACCACCCCCCTCCACACACACACACACACACACTTTCCTACAGTATATGAGCCCTCATTTGATCATGCACTGTGCACATTTGCAACTCTCCTCTTCCCTCACTTGCTGGCCTCACAGGCTTTGCTGAGGCAGCGGAAGCCATTGGCATCCAGATTCCACCAAAGTCAATGGGAGCTGAATGTTACAAATCAGTAATTGCCATTTTCTAGGCTAATGCTTAAGGAATAGTCAAACAAATGGCATGTATGCCTGGGCACTGTCATGGGGGATATGTGCCAAAGCAAATAATAAGGCTTACCTGTAGGTAAAATTAATATCTACTAAACCTGTACAGTTTAGGAGATATTCACTTGCATGCAGCCGCTAACATCAGCGGCCTCTCTCCTAACGAACAATGGAGAGAAACACAACTAAAGATCTTACACCGAGCTTACAGACCCTTCTGGGCAGGGACACAGAACCCATCCTCAAGGTCGTGCCCTCTCTGCAGCCTCCCAAAACCCACTCTTTCTCATCGTTTTTGGTCGTGCCCCTATATCACAACTTTCTGGGACAAGATCATCTCTTTCATTCACACTGTCACACGTCTCCTGATACCGAAAGACCCCCTACAAATGATATTCGGTTGCTGGAACACACAGCCAGAGGTGAAATCTCCTGAACAAAGCCTCCAACACAAAGGCTGGATCCTAATCTGTCTTTACACAGCCAGAAAGGCAATATTACAAAACTGGACCTCGTCATCACCTCCGACTGTTGCAAAAGTGAAGCAAGAACTGACAACACAACTAAACAATGAGAAAATTCTCACAGACTTCAACCATCCCAACGCGACTCATCACTTTCACAAAAGATGGAGCACCTTCCTAAAGTTCACCCAACCTCAGGAAACAACAAGCTCCTCATATAACATGTTTTCCTACCACAGAGACGCCACGGATCAAGGGCTTGGACTTCCTTTTAGCCCCCCGTACGAAGAGATGCAGCCCCTCCCCCCTTTCCTGCCCTTCCCCCACTCCCCCCTCCTTTTCGTCCTCATTCTTAGCAGGAGATCCATCCAATACATAGTTATTGTTGCTATAGTTATTATTGCTATAGATATCAGAGGTCATTTGATCTCCCTTTTCATCTATGTTATCATTCCTAATTGAGAAATCTTTTATTCTGTAATGATGTAAATTGGGGTTACTCTCTTACTGAACATCAATGTTTAATGTCTATTACAGTCTCCTGTACTATTTGCTGAAATGCCTAATAAAATCTGATTAAAAAAAAAAAAAAAACATCAGCGGCAGCGCATGCACAGTGAAGGTCCGGCGTACCGTGACGGAATTTCCCGGAATGGAGGGCTCCCGCGTGCATGCGCAGGAGTAACGTCATTGCGGCTCCAGCCACTCACAGCTGCGAACCCAGAAGAAACCCCTGGGGGAACATGGCAGCTCCCTCAAAGGTGACTGGGCGGCCCTGTGGGAGCTTCTTTCTAAGGTAAGTGTTTCATAATGAGCTAGTATGCGGTGCATACTAGTTCATTATGCCTTTGCCCTACAGTTTTTTTGTTTTCTTGGGCATACAACCACTTTAAATAATATGCCTGGGGATGCGCTGAACTTGTCCTTGAAGTGGTGTATCTTTGCAATGATATTTACAAACAAGAAGTGTTTTTAAATTTGCTGGATCGCCAAATGACAGGTCCATCAACTGACAACTGGTATAAGCAAAGAAGTGGGGTTTCCCGAGTGTCGTCATGAATTTGAATAGTGACTAGTAATGTCACTGGTCACTAAGGAATTGGTGGTGCCTGCATCCGACTGCGTGTTTAGCAACCATTGGCAGAGGCTGTCATCATATAATAGCTAATATACATAGCTTTTGGATTGAACCTTAAGCTCATCTGTAATGGCGGTCAGAACTGACATGTTAGGGAACAAAGTTTTCTGCCTTGTCTATACTGTACATTGGGACTGCATTGGGCAAGGCTGCCCAGCTCAGTCCACTGCATCTGGTATAAACCTTAACTCCTTGCCACTGCTGACCCAAGGCCTTTAATATAAGGTGACCAGACGTCCCCGGTTTTAGGGGGACAGTCCCCTGGATTGAGGACACTCTCCCCAAACCAAGTCTGTCCCCGATTTTGTCCCAGGATTGGATTTGAACAGGGGCCTGGGCAATTTCAAAGACAGTCAGTGCAGAATTAAAAAAAAAAATCTGAATTACACACGCCAGCTCCACTGCTCCTACTAGTTTAGGGGGGTGTATTTTTTTCCATTGTCTGTGCCCTTTTCTGATGATCATGTGCTGGTCAGAGCAGAGGGACTATTTCTTCTGTTTTGGGCGCATGCCCATTCCGCTCCCACGTGCATGTTCTTCTGCCTTGGCTTAAGTCCCGGCCAGCCGCCTGCCTGCCTCCCTCCTTGCCTTCCCCAGCGGAGTGATTTTCCTCTGCTCAGCTCCGCTCCTCACCCAGTAGCAGCTGATCTCAGCTGACAGTATCCAGCAGCAGGAACAGAAGGGAAATGGATCTGATATTGGGGCTGCCCATGCCTTCAAGGCTTCAACACCGGTGTGTTTTGGGGGTGTCTGTGAATAGACAACATTGCACTGTGTCTTTCTCTTTGGCATAATGGATGGTATTATAACTCACAGGCACCCTATCGTGGCTCTGGCTGGCAGTGCACTGTCACCGTCCTAAAATTAATGAAAAAACAATAAAGGAAAAACCTCTGAGAAAAGTGGACTTTATGGGGAACACACAAGACTAAAAATCCCATATGTATAAAATCCTATTTTATTTATTGGTACAAAATAGTAAAATATTGAGTTAAAAAAGGGGAGGCAAGGAAAATAAATGGTGGTGCCCTCACAATGGAAGTGTAGAATATTAGTTTAGTGTCAGTTTAGGGATAGTGTGAGTGTAGTGAAGAGGACCATCATTCAGCTTTGCATAGTGTGCAGCTAGAGTAGGGACAGCTCAGATAGTTTCACTGTAGTGTAGTGAGATTGTGTAATTCATAAATACATTAGTGTATATGTAGAGTAGGGACAGCTCAGATAGTTTCAGTGTAGTGAGACCTTGTCAGTAATCTTTACATTAATGTATAGTTAGAGTAGGGGCAGTTCAGATAGCATCAGTGTAGTGACGGTTGAACACTGTCTATTTGATTGCGTTACTGCAAGTTTAACACCATTTACTTCTGTGTGCATTATTGCCAGTTTAACGCTTACTTCTGTGTGCGTTACTGCTAGTTTAACGCCATATAGTTCTGTGTGCGTTACTGCCAGTTAAACGCCATATAGTTCTGTGTGCGTTACTGCCAGTTAAACGCCATATAGTTCTGTGTGCGCTACTTTGACTTTAATGCCATATAGTTCTGTGTGCGTTACTGCCAGTTTAATGCCATATAGTTCTGTGTGCGTTACTGCCAGTTTAACACCATATAGTTCTGTGTGCGTTACTGCTAGTTTAACGCCATATAGTTCTGTGCATTACTGCCAGTTTAACACCATTTATTCTGTGTGCCTTACCGACCAGTTTAATGCCATATAGTTCTGTGTGCGTTACTGCCAATTTAATGCCATATAGTTTTTTTGCGTTACTGCCAGTTTAATGCCATAAAGTTCCGCATGCGTTACTGCCAATTTAACACCATATCATTTTTTTTTGCGTTACTGCTAGAGTTGAGCGAACCCGAACTGTAAAGTTTGGGTCCGTACCAAACTTTTGGGTGTCCGGGACCCGGACCCGGACCCGAAACCGGACTTTTCAAAAAAAGTCCGGGTTCAGGTCCGGGGTTTTGGTAATTTAATAAAAGTTTTGAAAATTGCTGTAACAAAGTCCTGGAAAGTCCTAGAGGTCTGCAAAAGGAAGGAAATGGGGGTAAGGGTCGGACAAGTGCCCTACAAAGAAATGGGGACAGGGAAATAACTTAATAGCATTTTTAAACTAAAATCACATAAAAAAATCAAAAATGGAAGTGGATGTGGACCATCTTCAAACTGTGTGTGAAAAGTATAAATTAGCGGGAGAAGCCATAGCAGTGGTCTAAAATTATCTTCAAACTGTGTGTGAAAAGTCTAACTTAGCCGGGAGAAGCCATATTACTGTTCTACAATCATCTTCAAACTGTGTGTGAAAAGTATAAATTAGCCGGGAGAAGTCATATCACTGTTCTACAATCATCTTCAAACTGTGCGTGAAAAGTATAAATTAGTGGGAGAAGCCATAGCAGTGTTCTAAAATCATCTTCAAACTGTGTGTGAAAAGTCTAAATTAGCCGGGAGAAGCCATATTACTGTTCTACAATCATCTTCAACCTGTGTGTGAAAAGTATAAATTAGCGGGAGAAGCCATAGCAGTGTTCTAAAATCATCTTCAAACTGTGTGTGAAAACTATAAATTAGCCGGGAGAAGCCATATCACTGTTCTACAATCATCTTCAACCTGTGTGTGAAAAGTATAAATTAGCAGGAAAAGCCATAGCAGTGTTCTAAAATCATCTTAAAAGTGTATGGGAAAAGCCTATTGCAGGGGGATAGAGCCATATTACTGTTCTTCCAGCCGCATAGAGAGCCATATTATTGTTCTAAATTTTAGAACACTAATATGGCTTCTCTCGCTAATTTATACTTTTCACACACAGTTTGAAGATGATTGTAGAACAGTGATATGGCTTCTCCTGGCTAATTTATACTTTCCACACACAGTTTGAAGATGATTTTAGAACACTGCTATGGCTTCTCCCGCTAATTTATACTTTTCACACAGTTTGAAGATGATTGTAGAACAGTGATATGGCTTCTCCCGGCTAATTAAGACTTTTCACACACAGTTTGAAGATGATTTTAGAACACTGATATGGCTTCTCCCGGATAATTTAGACTTTTCTCACACAGTTTGAAGATGGTCCACATCCACCTCCATTTTGATTTTTTTTATGTGATTTTAGTTTAAAAATGCTTTTAAGTTATTTCCCTGTCCCCATTTCTTTGTAGGGCACTTGTCCGACCCTTACCCCCATTTTCCTTCCTTTTGCAGACCTCTAGGACTTTCCAGGACTTTGTTACAGCCATTTAATGCCTAAAAGTTCGGTTCCCCATTGATTTCGATGGGGTTCGGGGTCCGGGTCAAAGTTCGGGTTCTGTCCGGACCCAAACCCGAAGTTCGGCCGAACCAGCAGAACCCGAACTTCCAGAGGTTCGATCAACTCTAGTTACTGCCAGTTTAACGCCATATAGTTCTGTGTGCATTTTTGCCAGTTTAACGCCATTTACTTGTGTGTGTGTTACTGCCAGTTTAACACCATATAGTTCTGTGTGCGTTACTGCCAGTTTAACACTATATAGTTTTGTGTGCGTTACTGCAAGTTTAAAGCCATTTACTTCTGTGTGCGTTACTGCCAGTTTAACACCATTTACTTCTGTGTGCGTTACTACCAGTTTAATGCCATTTACTTCTGTGTGTGTTACTGCCAGTATTGCCATATAGCTCTGTGCGTTACTGGCAGTTTAACGCCACATAGTTCCGTGTGCATTACTGCCAGGTTAACGCCATATAGTTCTGTGTGTGTTACTGCCAGTTTAATGCCATATAGCTTTGTGTGTCACTGTACGTTTGGAGCATTATATTGCAGTATATTATAGTGCATCTGTGGAGTGTTTCTGTGTAGTGTGAGTACTCAAATTAAAGTGCATCAAACACCACTTTACATTGATTAAAGTGCATCTACATACAGCTTCTTAACATTTGCTAATAAGCACCGCCCCCTCCCTCCCAATAATGTCTGGGAGGACAAGAAGGAGCGGTAGATGTTCCCTTGGCACTGTCAGGGGGCCAGCAACAAATATGTCCACAGGCAAAGGTGGACGTGGTGGTCAGTCCTCATGCAGGGCATCATTTCCTCTGTTTAGTGAGTTTGCCTGTGCTATCCAGCCACAGCATGCAGAGGAGGTGGTGGACTGGTTTACTAAACCTTCCTCATCCGCTGTTGCCCAAGCAGAGACAAGTGGGCAGTCCCCTGCAGTTGCCAGAGTGGATAAACCTGCCTGCTTGTCCACATCTATTCCTGGCATAGCCCCCACATCAGCCATGGAGGAGGAGTCAGCTGAGTTATTTGACCACAGCATCAACCACTTGCTCCTTGATGATGCCCAGCCATTACTGGATTCAGATATTGGTTCTGAGGTTGAGAAAGACAGGAACATGAGCCTAGAGAGAGGGGAGAAAACCGGTAGACAAATTGGAATTCATGTTCCCCCAGCCGCAGCGTATTGCCAAGCTGTCTCCAGTGGTAATGATGATGGGGGAGATGGAGATGATGATGATGAGTTCACTGATGCATCTTGGGTGTCAGAGCAGAGGAGGAAACTGAAGATGAGGTGGCACAACCACAAGGAGGCTGACATCAAGAAATAGTGGAGAGCAGACATCCTATTCTATCACATTCTGCAGCTGTTCTCTCCCCCGGCCCACTTCCCAAAGCTCAGCTGTCTGGGCCTTTTTAAGCACATCTGCAGCAGATTGCACTGTTACTATCTGCAAACTGCGTCTCAGGCACATCAAATGTGGCAAAAACACCAGCCATTTGGGTATCACATACTTAACAAGGCATTTAACATCCAACCACTCTACCTGTTGGCAAGAGTACCTAAAAGCCACACACAAGGGGCACAAATCTTTTCCTTCTCCTCCTTCTTACCCACTTCAGTCTGCCTCTGCTATACCGAGTCATTACCTCTCGGCAGCCTCCACTGACAGGGATGATGGTATAGCACAGGGTGTCCCAGGTCCTAGCAGCAAATCTGCCAGCAGCACACCACCAGCTGTAGACTGTAGCCAGCAAATTTCTCTGCCCAATCTGCTGCAGGGAAAAAAAATACAGTCCCTGCCACCCACATGCCTAGCCTCTAAATGCAAGCTTGTCAAAGCTGTTGGCTCTCCAACTTTTGCCTTTCAGCCTGGTGGATTCTGCCTCCTTCCATGAATTCACACAATGTTCCATCTCTCTACCATCACGTGGAAGGGAATGTTCTGGCATCATTGGGTAAGGCAGTCAGCTGTAAAATCCACCTTACTGCTGACATGTGGTCCAGCAAGCATGGGCATGGATGATACATTTCGTTCACAGTACACTGGGTAACGCTGCTTGCAATACGAAGGGATGCAGGACAGGGCTTGGTGCTGCAGCTTGTTGTGCCCCCATGTCTCCATACAGCTGGTGGTGATGATGCCAGACCTGTGAGCTCTACGCCCTCTTCCTCCTCCTCCGCTGCCTCCATGCCCTCCTCTGCAATTGTCCCAGAAACATCAGGTACCCCCTAAGCACTCAAAGGGCTATTCCATGAGTCAGGGTAAAAGGTGCCATGCAGTGCTTCAACTGGTGTGTCTAGGGGACAGGAACCACACCGGACCAGAGATTCTTGCAGCTCTGCAGGGACAGGCCCAGAGGTAGTTCACACCATGTCAGCTGGAGCCAGGAATGGTGGTGTGTGATAATGGCTCAAACCTCCTGTCTGCCCTTAGACAGGGAAAGTTGACACATGTGCCAGGCATGGTCCTCAATTTGGTGGTGCAGCGTTTCCCAAATATGTACCCAGAGTTGCAAGATGTGCTAAAGCTGGCCAGAAGAGTCTGTAGCCATTTCAGGCAGTCATACACAGCCAGTGCTCGGTTGGCAGAAATTCAGTGGTAATTCCACCTGCCCGTAAACCACCTGATTTTTGACATGCCCACTAGGTGGAAGTTGACTTTAGCAATGCTGCAGCAGCTATACATGCAGCAGAGGGCCTTCAACGAGTACCTGTGTGAGTATGGCACGACGACAGGCTCAGGCCGCCTCTGCTTTTTTCCCCACACCAATGGCTGATCATTAAGGATGCATGCACTCTACTGTCACCATTTGAGGAGGTCACAAGGATGGTGAGCCGTGATAGTGCATGCATCAGTGATACAATCTCTGTTGTGTTCCTGCTGGAGCAGTCTCTGCATGGCATTATGGACAGGGCACTGGAGGCAGAGCAGAAGGAGGAAGAGGAGGACTTCCTTTCCTCTCAAGGCCCACTTTATCCAGACACCATCATTCTTATGTCACAGAACACGGAGGAGAGAGGGGATGAGGATGAGTAGGAGGATTCTGGCACTTTCGCAGGCTTTGAAGAAGAGGAAGACATGCGTCAATCTTTAAGCGATGGCTTTCCAATTCCAGGACCCTTGGGAATAGTACGTGGCTGGGAGGAAGAAGTTCCAGATGCTGTCATCCTAAGTGACCCCGA
The DNA here is from genome assembly GCA_018402905.1 of Glandirana rugosa. Taxonomy (NCBI): domain Eukaryota; kingdom Metazoa; phylum Chordata; class Amphibia; order Anura; family Ranidae; genus Glandirana; species Glandirana rugosa. Next base: position 201,243 of record BLSH010142107.1, on the reverse strand, counting down.
GGAGTCTGCTTCTCAAGCCTGGGCAATCTCATGCTTCAAAGCCTAGGAAAGCACCCAAGAATACGTGGCATAAAGGAGAATGATCATTACTGGTTGGCAACCCTCTTTCATCACCATTGTAAGGGGAAGGTCTCAGAACTCATCCCATCCCCACAGAGAGTGCAGAAGATAAAATCTGTTGAGAACACATTTAAAGAGGATTTTATTGAATGTTTTTCCCGACCCTAGTAGGTTACAGTGTCATGGAAAACGGTCTTTTGAGTCTTCTGTTGGTCAAGAGAGGAGCGTTGAAGAAGGCGTCTGCCTAAGTGAGGCATTTCGTAATTTATTTTAGTCCTCACTGCCCAGGCCTGTCAGCTTCCACATCCCATCGGCAGCGTCTGCATCACATGGTGGACAATTGCCTCGGGGCCAAAACAGAGATGGAGAGCTTTCCAGCTGACGTTCCACTGGCTTACTGGGTCATTAGAAAAGACCACTGACCAGAACTTGCCCAGTATGCTATTGAGTGTTTAGGCTTCCCTGCATCCAGTGGGCTTTCAGAACGGGCATTCAGTGCTGCAGGAGGTTTTGTGGCTGATCATAGAACGCATCTGTCCACAGATTCCGTGGACCGTTTGACTTTCATAAAAAAGAATCAGTCATGGATTGCCAGCTATAAAGCCCCTCATGGCGATGTCACCGATTGAGTTTTTTTGGGATGTGCAATCTCTGCAGGACTTCGAGGCTGGACCAGGCTGGCACCCTCTTACCCTCCTCTCCCTCTACAGTTGTCATTAGGTTACCAGGACCTAATCTTTTTTGAGGAGCTGCCTCCATTCACCATACATCAATGTTTTTTTACCTATTCCAACACACTAGCGCCATAGCTCCCACTCCAATTCCCTCCTTCTTTGAGGCTGCCTAGCTTTGAGGGTGTTCAATCATTTCTTCTGGAACAATGTTTTTGGTAAAGGTTTAATGGGCACAATTAACAACCAAAGACCATTTTTTCAGCACCTGTTTGACAGGTGCATATCATTGCAATTTTTTTTACAGAAAGGCCAATTCTTGCCTTCATGAAGAGCACCTCTATAGGGTTATGGTGTGAAGGCACCACCGACACCCAAAGCCTCATCATACACACTGGCTCCCCAGCTGTTGCTGAGCAAAATAAAAGCAGCTTGCAGGGAAAAATGTTGTTCTTTTTACTTTATAAATGCAATTATTTCTGCAGCAGATTCTAGACTTGGTACAGATCTGCCACTTTACAGGTAGACTAAGGGGACCCCCCAAGCACTATATTGGAAGGAATTTTTCATTGTTATCCTTTCACTTTAAAAATAAAAAAAAATCACTGCTCATTTAAAAATTAGGTTTTTCAAAAACCTTTTTTTCATTGATACATGTCCCCCAGGGCAGGATCCGGACCCTTATAACCATTGTATGCACAATTACTTGCACATAAGCCTTCAAAATGTGCACTTTCGATTTTCGAAGTTCGGGTCCCATTGACGTTAATGGGGTTTGTCATTCGGGTCCGAACTTTCGCAGTGTTCGAATGTTCTGGTGCAAACCGAACAGGGATCCATTCGGCCCATCCCTACTCTTTAGAACACCCAGATGGTTACACCTCCCCCTCTAGCCTCTCTCTCCAGAATGTTCCAGTCCCTTCTGGAAAGAAGTAGGAGGATCCGATGACACCACCTAGGTGCTGATCAGTCCTACCTGAGCCACACCCAGCCCAGAAATAAAAACATTCAGGACTGCTCTCAGTCAGGCCTGACTAAATTTTACCTTGCCTACACAGAAAAATCCTATACTCTAGCTCCCTCCTACCAGGGGGCGCTACACTCACCCCCTCCATAAACCTCAGCTGGTCTCTCAGTAGAGAAAAAGTAAATTGAAAAACACTCTCCTGGGCCCAGCGGGCATCCCAAAGGAGAAAATGGGAGGGGAAAAGGGAACAACTTGGATGGGGGAAATGTAAAAGCAAATAAGTTAAGTACAAAAATATATATATCTCCATATATTATGTTTCAATAGTTTTTATTAAATTGTTTCATAGAAAGACAAAAAGTAAGGGTACAGGTTGCAGTAACACATGACCAATAGCATATAGTTAAGAATCGTACATGAGGGGGTGTGGCTTGCGAGTGCTTAGAATGGCAGCCTAAGTCGCGAGCTCTCCGCGTTGACCAGGAGATAAAGCAACCACAGAGCCGACCACAGGCAGCATCCACCAGCCTAATCGTGCCCTTAAGACCCAGCGACCGAGGGGGCAACATGCAGTGTAAAAGGAAAGAAGACTGGCAGCCGCAAAAGCTCACCGACTTCTTCCTCAGACCGGCCCCGCACGAACAAGGCCTCCAAGATGGCGCTGACGCCGCGGCTGAACACAATGTGGCACCATACACGGACCTCCCGGATGCTGACTCGGACGACACTCGAGGGGCCCCTGATCATCCACTCACTCCCTCAGCCTGACGCAGCCCGACATCTGCCAGCCCTGCCAAGGCTAGGATGCGCTTGGAAGCTGCTCACCAGCCGCAGGACACAGTGAGTAATGGAGCACAGGCCTTAGGCCTAGAACACATCACATCGCATCATTTCCCACATCAGGACAGCTGGTCCTAGATACAACCATGAAAGACATGTTATTGTCTTTACAGACCTCACTCATGTCCAGTATTTCATCTATATTTGTCAAAGTCACGACTGAAATATGCCAAATTGAGGGCAGGGTTCAGCATCTAGAGGAAAAAATGTCTGACTGTACTCACACAGTAAACAACCTAGTTGATGCCTATACCAATCAAAAAGGGGACATGTTATGGATCAGGGACAAGCTGGCCGACCTCGAGGACCGCAGCAGATGAAACAATCTGAAACTGCGTGGGGTCCCCGAGTCGGTTCTACCCCAAAACCTTCTAAAATATGCTAAGAATTAGGTTCTCGGCCCTGTTTCCCACGTTATCCTCGACGGATTTGATCATTGATCGGATACACAGGATTCCTAGGCCCAGCCACCTGGACGACAATGTCCCTAGAGATGTCCTTTTGAGGATACATTTTTTCTCAGCCAAGGAACAAATCCTGGCCAAAACCCGTCAAACGTCCACCTTTCTAGCCCCGTACGAAAGGATCCAAATCTACCCTGATCTCTCAAAACATACCCTACAAGCTCGCAGGGAGCTAAAGACAGTCACCAAAGCTTTGTCCAACCATAAGATATTATACAAATGGTGCCATCCAGCCACAATTCTGGCCACACACAACAGGAACACGCATGCTAGCTCATCCCTAGAGAAAGGTATGCAACTTCTCCACTTGTGGGGCATTGTGCCGGAGCTGCCTGGAGACTCTAACTATACACCCAAGCGAGGAGTCCCACAACCTCAAAGGAAGCATAGCAAGGATGACCACAGGCCCAGAACCAAGTGATGTCTGCCTAAGAGCAAAACCTTAGCAATCCCCTGGCCAAGCATAATGCTTGACTTATTGAGTTCAGTTGACTTTACCCCCCCTATCTTGAAGCGGCTACCAAGTTTAACTTGCTGCAAATTTCCTGTTAAAGTTGTTACCGATTATCTGACCATACGCGACTACTATAAGAGTTGGTGTAATGTTCTATTGTCTCCCTTCTGTGCTCCACCTCTCCTCTTTTCTCCCCAGTTCTCTCTCTCTCTCCCCTGCCCTTGTCTATTTCTTCTCCTCCACTACCTCAAGCAGCCCACCAATCATATCCTGAACCAGAGAATTTGCGAGAATTGGATTTCCACGCTGAAAGAGAAGACCAAACGTATAAACCTCCTGACAAGACCCATCTCAGCAACTCCAAGCATCTTCCTACAGACTACAGAACAGTGAGTTGACTCGCTTTGCACCCTACACACCCCTCACCATGCCGCTCAACATTTTGTCCATGAATGTAAATTGGCTGAATCACCCAGTAAAACGCGCCTCACTTTGGAAAATGGCATTACAGTATAACAGTAACTTACTATGTGTCCAAGAGACCCATTTCCTAAGAGATTAGCATCCATGATGCACCCACCCTCAGTTCACGCAATATTTTGAGGCCTCCTATACAAAAAACAGAGAGGAATATTCATAGCCATTAGGAATACGGTGGACTTCCAGCTCCATCAGTCCATTACGGATCCGGAAGGACGCTATATAATCCTGGTGTGCAAAATCAACTCAGTGGACTACACCCTAGTTACCCTGTATGCCCCCAACCAGAAACAAATACCTTTTATCAAAGCGGTTATCAAGTCCGCGAAAAAACTTCAACACGGACATCTTCTCCTATGTGGAGATTTTAATATTGTCCCTGATACCAAGATGGACACGTCAGCTACTACTAGGAGATACGACTCCCCACTGGGAAACCTTTCTCTCTAGCGAGCTATTGGACGTGTGGAGGTGCTGTCACGCGAGTGAGAAGGATTATACCTATCTCTCTCCCCGTTACAACACCTACACGCGCATTGATTTGTTTATTTCTGACAGAATGCTTCTGAGAAGTGTAATTTCTTCAGCGATCCACACTGTCGCCTGGTCTGACCACGCACCCATCAGCATTACATTAGCAGATGATTCTAACAATCCACACGCATATAGATGGCGTGTCAATTCTTATCTTCTACAAAACGACCCATACAAATCTACCCTCCAGAAACATCTTGAAAACGACTTCAACAGCAATGTTGACGATACAACAGACCCGGTGACAGTGTGGCTTGCCCATAAAGCAGTGCTAAGGGGTTATTTGATACAAATGGGATCTAGAGCCAAGAAGCAGATATTCTTACGGTTAGAGGAGCTTAACGCAGCAATAGTAGATGCAGACCAAAAGAATAAAGTCTCCCCCTCCACCTTTCTCCAAAACAAACTTTTCAATTTGCGCCTCGAACTACGCTCCCTTCTTCTGGAGTCTTTCGTGAGATCCCAGAGGAAACTAAAAGCCAAATCATACACTACAGGGAACAGAGCAGGTAAGGCTATGGCCCCCCGAATTAAAGGGCACCGCATTAAAACTAGAATCACACAGCTAACTCATCCATCCACCAACAAAAAAATTTTGAAACCCAAAGATATAGCAGACACCTTCAGTCAATATTACGGCGAACTATACAACTTAAAAGACGACTCCCATACCCACCAACTGGCATATAATGAAATACAAACATTCCTGAATCCTATCAACCTTCCTTCCCTAACACAGCAACAGATCAGCGATTTAAATAAACCTTTCACCACTTCAGAATTAGGGGATATTATCTCCCATCTCCCTTCAGCCAAATCTCCCGGCCCTGACGGTTTCCCCGGGGAATATTACAAGCAGTTCCAAGAGATACTCATTCCCCACTTAAAACAGGCCCTGAACCGAATCGCCTCCTCCTCCACCATCCCAGCTGAAATGTTAGAAGTCACTATAATCACCCTTCCCAAGCCTGATAAAGACCCTTCCTCCCAGAAAAATTACCAGCCCATTTCGTTATTGAACCTGGATCTAAAAATCTACGCTAAACTACTAGCCAATAGATTGGCTACCTTACGCCCAACCCTTATCCATGAAGACCAAAACGGGTTTACGAAAGGACGACAATCCTCAGATGTCACCATGAGGATATTGGATTTGATCCACTTTGCTGAAACATCCAGAACGCCTTCCCTGCTCCTATCTTTGGATACAGAGAAGGCGTTCAATAGAGTGAATTGGACGTACCTCTCCTCGGTCTTATCCAAATTTGGCTTTACTGGACAATTTCTAAATGCGGTCATGACCCTTTATTCCACCCCGTCGGCAAGAGTTTTTACCTCAGATGCCCCGTCAACTCCGTTCCTAATAACAAATGACACGAGGCAAGGGTCTCCCCTAATTTTCAACTTAATGATTGAACCCCTATCGGAGCACATTAGATCTAACACCAGCATAACGGGCTTGAAGGTGGCTTCCCAAGAACACAAGATAAACCTGTTCGCTGACGATGTTATATTAATCCTCACTAACCCCTCTTCCTCACTTCCTGAGGCCCAGAGGATTCTGTCCTGGTTCAGTACGGTCTCCTATTACAAACTAAATGATTCTAAATCTTCCATTTTAGCCCTTAAATTAGATGCTACAACTCAACTTCTACCGCAGCAACAATTCCCATACGTCTGGGCCGAGAACAGCATAACCTACCTTGGTATTCAACTTACCAAAACGTCCAAGGCACTTTTCAAAGCCAATTATCTCCCATTCCGTACCAAGCTACAATCGGACCTCCTTACCGTGTCTAAACTTGAATTTTCATGGATGGACAGACTGTCTGCCTTTAAAATGGTACACCTCCCGAAAATCCTCTACCTCTTTAGAACACTCCAGATTCCCATCCCATCCTCCTATTTCCAATCCCTGCAGCGCTTACTTTCAGTATTCATGTGGGTAGGGAAAAAACACAGAGTAGCTCACAGAAATCTGATTAGACAGAGACAGGTGGGGGGAGCCAGATATATAGACTTTGCAGATTACTATAAGGCGTCAATTCTAACAAACCTGAAAGATTGTTTCCGCCCTACTCCCATATCCACTTGGGGGAAGATAGAAGCCTCCTTTATACCAACCTCCACTTTAAGGGACTGGCTACTCTCCTCACCACTAATATCCAAGATACACACTCATATCCCCTTGGCAATGCAAGCATCAGTATCGGTCTGGAAAGCACTGATGAAAGAATCCCTCGAGAGCCCCACTACAATCCCTATCCAAATTCCCATTTTGGCACTGACCCATATCATAGATTCGATCCAAATTTCAAGGTGGCAGAAAAAAGGCATTCGCTTTGTTAATAACCTTTTTGAAAAGAGTACTAAAACGCCTAAATCCTTCACCTCTCTCCAAGAGGAATACCAGCTGCACGCATCAGAGGCATATACCTACCTATGTATCCAACACTGCATTTCACGCTTCAGCACATGGCCCCTGAAAATTTCCCAAAAGGTATGGACGTATTACTCATCTCCACAGCCACACTCCAAAGCCATTGCACTTTTTTATAACACACTCCGGCAAAAAAAAACATCCCACACAAGATAAGACCCTATTTAGTTTGGGAAAAAGATTTAAACCAGGAGTTCACTACACAACAATGGAAGGGGGTACTCACACACACATTCCAGGCTCCTAGGAATTCCACTCTCTGGGAAATGACCTTGAAACTATCGCAAAGATGGTACCTCACTCCCATAAAAATCACTAAATTTAGCCCCAATACATCTCCCATGCGGGAACTGCGGCATCCATGGAGATCTCTACCACATCATGTGGACTTGCCCATCATTAAAACCCTACTGGATCGCAGTATTTGACCTCATATCTAAAGTTACAAAGATGCACATACAACCAACACCTGCTCTAGCCATCCTATCACTGAACATAGGGGACTTTCCATCAACCCTCCGCCACCTCGTTATAAACATTTTACTAGAATCAGCATAACAAGAAAATGGAAATCCCCACTCCCTCCCACAATACAGGAAGTCATTGAAACGACCGATTTACACTGTGCCTATGAACATATTATGGCCAATACCTTAGGAAACACTGATCCCACAGTCTGGAAATGGACTGCTTGGTCTCGCTGGAAATCCCTATATCTATGACAGAACTTTATACTTTGGGTCTGCACACTACAGGTGGAAAGGGCCATATCACTCCTAGGTAGCAACGCAGCTCTCTTCATGCTATGGACCACTATGCCCTTCTTCGGTCTCAGCAAGTACCCACTGGGGGGACCAAGAAGCAATGGGGTACTAGATACTCCTACAGCTTGACTTCCAGCGGGAAGTCTCTCCAAGTGTTAAGAATGAGTTCTCTGCTACAAATAGCGAGCTGCGCTGCTCCAAGGACCTCTCTCTCTTCTCCATACCTCGGCCTCCTTTGGAAAAACTACTAATGTAAGAGTTAAAGTTATAATAGTCACTCTGGTAACCTTTATGTTGCAATATATTTGTTTTACGCAGACACCGGTCTGCTACACATGTATGTTATCCCTATATTCCCTTTTGCCTTTTATCCGCTGTATGGAAATTACTTCAATAAAAATCTATTGAATTAAAAAAAAAAAGAATCATACATGAGTACAGTGGAATATAGGAATCACAAGTCTTTATCCCACCTTATATGGAGACTGAAGTGTTACCTCCAGCCCCCTAGCATACTATCAAGGAATACACTGTGTTAGGGGGAGGAGGACAGCCTATTCTATTCTAGTGATAAAGGCAGTAGCATACAGAGCCTTTAACTCTTACTGCTCAATAAGTTTGAATATATACCTTCTTAACTTGTAAACCAGGAATTTTGGATCAAAGTTGGATTGTGAGGAAAAACCTGGGGTATATAGTCCATTCCACTGAGACAGTTACAGAAAGATCAGTAACCTCACAGATTGTACTATACATATGCAAACAAATCTTGGAGCTTTAGACTGTAAGATTCCAAACTAGAACACCCCTCGCTCCTTCTCATGAACACATGTATTGATATCCCCAAGTGGGGTTACTGGAGGAATCCGACTCGCCCCCATGGGAACATGCTGCGAGTCGGGAACCCCCAGCTGCCCACCTGTGACTGTCGAGGAAAAAGTTCCTCTTCCTTGGATGAGAAACAGCGAGCGCCTAATACACTGCATGGAGTGTCACTGTTCGGGGCATGGCCCCATAACCGTAAAGGAAAATGTGAATAATAAGTTCCCACCAGGTAAGTACTCTAGTAAAAAAAAAGGGGTAAGATAAGGAGATAAGGACTTTTTAAGAGAAGAATGCAACAGGATAGTGTAGATCAGAAGGAATAGAAGAAAAGAAGTGGAAAGATGGAAAAGGGTTGTTAGAGGAGGATAGGAGGAAGGATGATGTTCCCGGGTCATCTGGGGGAATCAGCACTCGAATCTGAAGCCCCTGGGAATAATGGGATATGAGTAAACTCCATCCATGGTTCCCAAATTAGCTCAAAGGATCGGACTTTATTTAGTATGGTGCTTACCACCTTCTCCTCAGCCATTATCCAATAGATTTTTGCGCTTTACCGCCATCTAAGGGGCCGAAGGTTTATTCCAGTACTTAGCTATTATGATCTTGGTGGCTGAAAGTATAAATAGGGTCAGTCGTTGAGGAGGTTTGCCTAGTTTTTATATTCTGTGGTTAAGTAGCGCAATTTCTGGAGTTTGTGGGATTGGGATGCCTGTCAATTTGCATAAGATTGCGAAAACTTTGTTCCAGAGGCTCCGTAGATGTGGACATGACCACCATATATGAAACATCGTACCTATATGGGAGCAGCCTCTGAAGCATAGCGGGAAGGTGTTTGGAAATATTTTAGAAAGCGTGAGAGGAACTCTATACCATTGATAAAGTACTTTAATATTGGCCTCAACAAGCGAGATATTAACAAGCCCCTTTAACGTTCCCCCTGAATGGATATTCCAAATGTCTGGATCCCAGGGAGTATCCAAATCTCTTTCCCATGCTAGGGCGTAGGCAGCTTTAGAGTCTTTGTCTGCAAGGAGCGAGTATATCAGGGAAATCCCCCCTCTCTAATCTGAAATGCCTGCACACCATGATTCATAGGCTGTGACAGTTGGGGGTTCAGGTCTTGTATGCCAAATTGAATGTAAGAAATTAGAGACTTGCGCAAAACGAAATCTCTCTAATCGGGGCATCTCTAATTTACTAATGCAATACCCTAATGTGAGGGGACCAGTGGAAGTATAAAAATGTCCAATCCTGTAGAGTCCCTTGTCCCACTATTTGAATGCTAGAATGTTACATCCTGGCTCAAAGCTGGGATTATGGAAAATGTGGGCTAATGGACAAAGGGGTGAGGTCAGAGATGAGATTTTATGGAGCCGATCGCAAAGTGCCAAGGATTGTGAAAATTTTGGAATAGGGATGCTATCTAAGAATTTGTCCAATTCTGCTTCGGGGCTGGTCGTTATAGCTTTATATAGATCCTCATAATATTTCTGGAAACATTCCATGATACGTTTGGGTTTTGCGTAAGAGTGCCCTGTGGTGTTCTTATTTTGGGGAAGGAGTGACACTGAAACTTAGGGGAAATTTTGGCTGCTAACTTGGAACCCACTTTATCTCTGTGAAGTTAGAAGCGTGCCCCTATCCATTTAAGCTTCTTCTCTGCTTGAAGTCGTCAGAGCTAAGTTCAGGGCCATTCTGGCCGCCTCGCGTCGTTCGAGGGAAATTTTGGTGGGGGACCTTTTGTGAGCTTTGCTCAGAGTGAGGAACTCCACGTTAACTTTAGTGATAGTCAATCTGTGTTCCCAATTTAATTTGGAGGAGAGCTGCATAAGTTTGCCCCTGATTACCACCTTATGCTCTGCCCAAAGGGTTTCGGGAGAGATCGAGGGGTTGGTGTTTAGCTGGAAATATTCCTGAAATGCCTCATCTAACAAGGAACATTGGGTCCGGTCACTTAGTAAAGCTTCATTAAGTCGCCACTTCAACTTAGGTTGTGAACCTGCTGGCCTCTGCATACACAATAGGATCATGGAATGGTCCGAAATGGCACAATCTTTTATGTATGTTTTAGCGGTAAGTGGGATATGAGCTGCCTGTAAAAATATGTGGTCTATCCGGGAGTATATCTGATGGGGTGCTGACTAATGTGTATAATCTTTGGAGCGGGGGTTTAATTCCTGCCAGATGTCTACTAGGCCCAGGTTATGAAGTTGGCTGGCTATGTGGATACTCTGCTTGGCCGGCCTCTTCAGGTGAGCCAAACCCTTGTTTGATTTGTCTAAAATGGGGTCAAAGGTTAAATTAGTATCCCCCCCCCCATAATAAGAATCCCCTGCATATGGGGTTGTAAGTTCTTGACCATAGAAGAAAAAAGGTGGCTTGATTGCTATTGGGGGCATAGTATGAAACCAGGGTGTATAACACCCCATCTATCGTTCCCGTAACTAACAGATATCTTCCCGCCACATCTTTGTGAGTGCCTGTCAGGGAAAATTTGGTATGTTTAGAGAAGCAAATAGCTACCCCTTTAGTTTTATTGCGGGTAGTGTCCGTGTAAGAAAGAAGGATTGTATGAGGCCTGAAAATGCATTTCCTGCAGGAGAAGGATATCTGCCTTGTTAGATTGAAATTGATCGAATATTTTCCTTCTTTTGCAAGGGGAGTTTAGGCCCTGAACATTATGTGAGCAAATGCAGAGAGGAGTGGAAATAGTAATGTTAGCCTGCATGGATCAGAGTGGGGGGGGGTCTCCCCGACTGATGATGTGGTCTTACCCCACCAATTGTAGTCAGAAAAGATCTTCTCGCATGGATAAGTCCGTCTTGTTGCTGCAATTGGGGAAGATTCGGAGTAGGGGCCCCAGATGACCAAGTGAGAAGAGAGAGAAGAGAAAGCAGATAGAACAGCGATACTGTACTTGGAGGGAGGAAACATAACAGGTTAGAGGGCATAGGAGTTACAACCAGTATTTCTGCATAAGAGGAAGCATAAAACCCTTTACCCATAGTGGCAGGAGGGGGCCCACCCCCTCCTGCCACTAGAACATACCCACAAAGCGTCCCCGTGAGAAGGGGAGGTGACATCATCCCAGAGTGGAAAGATTCTGGAACCACTCAGGGATAGGTGGAGGCGCAGTACTTCCCTTCCAACCAGCCCACCTAAATGTTCATGAATTACTGAAAAATCAGAATTACCTAAACAACACAGCTTTTATTGTTGAAAGGTTTACGCTGCCATGCAGCCCCCTCCCTTTACAGGAGGGGGAGGCCATAGGAGAAGGATCACTCCCCCCCCACCCGAAGCTGTTCGGGAATAGGGGAGCCACCCCCCCATGACAGCGCAAACCATGTTATCCCTTCGGACCTCTAATGTAATAGAAAAAAGGAAACCTTTAGGTAAACAATGTTCAAAATTGAACCCCGGAGGGGCGAGGAGTTTCAAAAACAGATAACAGTTATCGTCTTGAGCCAAGTTTTCAGCCCGGCCGAACCAGGAAACTGCAGAGGCGAAGAAAAAAAGAAATAAAAACAACTGGAGACCAGAAGTGTCCCGCTAAACAGGTGAAGACCTGCCGAGTGAAGAAAAAAAAGGGGGGGAGTTGGACCCGTTGGAAGGATCAAGGTGGTCTGGCCTCTTTGGATCTTTTAGCCTGCTGCTTCTGCCAAACTGCCAAAGGGGTGCAATGGGGCTTGGAGGTGGGGGCCTCTTCGCTGACCCCGATGCTTTGAAATGCGACGGTGCTGAGGGGGACTGTGCGATAAGTCCCAGCTGTAGCATGAGACGCTCCCCTTCAGGGAAGGTGGAGAAACCGTGCGCTTTTCCGGAATAAGAAAAGTTCAAACGGAAAGGGAACGACCATCTGTAGGTGATAGAGTTTTTCATCAAGACCTCCAGCAGGGACTTCCAGTTCCGGCGCCTTCATGTGAGGAAGCAGGAGACAGCCCCTTTTGGGCAGATCGCTCTTTTACCGGCTTAAAAACCCAGCCCACGCCTATCCACAGCGATTCCTTTACCATCCACCGCTGAGGAATCCCCCCGGGCATGGATCGATTCGTCCTCCACGGCCCCCAGCAATCAGAGCAAGGAGCACGCCAGGATCCGGCCTTGACACTACCGCGGGAGACCAGCATGGCGGCCGCACCTCGGCCTCCTACATCCGCAGGTTCGGCGAGTACCCTGTTCGTTCAATCCACCATGAACGTTCCTCTCCCACAGAACGATCGCCTCTCTATGAACGCTGCCACCTCCTCCGTTACCTTCGTTCCTCCTGCCATGATCATTCCTACTTTAACGATCGCAGAGGACCACTATGTAGGCCTGGCACAGGCTGTAGCAGCCCTGATACTCCCGACTATAACTGCTGCAGTGGACAATGCAGTAGCGAATGAGATAGCTCATCTGCGCAAGGAGCTCGGAGATCACTCAAGACGTCTAAATGATCTCAAATCCCGCATATCAGACATAAACGACGAAATGCAGAGTGCAAGATCATTCGAACAACAGACGCTAAACACGCAGCAATATGTGCTGGAAAAACTAGACGATCTGGAAAACCGATCAAGACGCAACAACCTGAGAATTGTGGGCCTACCGGAATCATACAACACCGACTCACTATACGATCTCTGCTCTAAACGAATACCCAATGCGCTAGGAATTACCTCGCTCTGTGTGGTAGAAAGAGCCCACCGCCTTGGCACTCCATCAAATGACAGGTGCACACCCCGGCCTATTGTTGTCCGCTACCTGAACTATATGGACAAATCCCTGATCCTGAGCTCCTACCGCAACTCCAAATCGCTTCAGATTGACGGGCACAAACTACTACTTTTCGCGGACTATTATCAAGAAGTATCACAACGCAGATAAGCCTTCCAACCGATATGCCAGACACTCTATCAGAAGGGAATTAAATTCTCATTGTCCTACCCTGCAACCCTCCGCTTCACCAACCAACAAGGTGACCAAAAGTCCTTCACACACCCGGATGAGGCACTCCACTATATGCAAGACTACCTCCATATCCCGATGGACACCGTGGAGGCCACGTTCTCTCCACGATCACAGGCACCTAGAGACCAACGTAGCCCCAGGAAAGATCCTCCAAAATGACAACGCCGTTCCAAAGTGATGAACATGGAATAATCTACTCGAGTACCATCTCTCCCAAAGTAGGAGGCAACCCCAACTGCCCTACCTACCCATATCCCACAAGTTCACCTATTGTCAAGACCCAACACTCCTTGCCGCTAGACATACTTGACAATACCTGAAACGATCCATGATCACCACCACCTCCACCCCGGTGGCAAATTTACTATCTCATCTCTAGCATCCTGATCTCCACTGCCTTCCCCCATCTCAGCCTCCAATCGTCACCACAGACTGAACACTTCCCAGCCTTATATCTAACCCTTAAACTATGATGTCAACGATTAGCAACGAGACCAAGAGCTGGACATTTACCTGCTGGAGCTATGTGGAAAAACCCACCTACTTTCATCATGTCAGGGAGCCCCCCACGGATGGAAAATGAATCTCTACGCAGCGAGCAAACTTCTTGCTCTCCCGGTAAGGCTCTCCCAAGCTTGGCACACCCACATGGGGAAAAAAGAGAAGTACAGACTCCCACAACTTACTCCAACCTGTTTATCTCACCTGACCCCCGTTGGGTCACCCCCCCATACCCACCCTATCCAAGACGCAAGACAATCCTAGACCAGCGCTCTTTAGAGAAAGACCGCTCCCTACTACCCAGTGCCCTTCTCTTACACTCACACATGAGCTTTAATTTCATAAAATACCCCCTCTCCTTCCATACGCCCATAATGTGAAAGTGGTATCATGGAACGTGAAGGGCCTGCGCTCACCCCAGAAACGAATGGCAGTCCTTAGACACCCTAAGCGCCTAAAGGCTGACATTGCAATACTGCAAGAAACTCACCTAACATCTACAGATTTCCATCGCATACAAAAGCTATGGATGGGTCAAATAGCGGGTTCCTCAGCTGTTAAAGGTAGAGCCGGAGTGCTACTGCTCATACATAAATCCCTTCCCTGTGAGCAAACCTCCATACACACAGATGATGAGGGCCGTATCCTCATAGCTAACCTAAAAACAGGTACCCATGAGTGGGCACTCTGCAATGTCTACGCTCCCAACACTCCCACCAAATCCTTCTTCCAACACTTAATATCGACAGTGGCTCCTCACCTCCATCCCCCCCTCTTGATAGGAGGCGATTTCAATCAGGCATCGGAAGGCAAATCCAATACCCCCACATGATCACCACCTACCACTACCCCCCAGCTGGATTCGTAGAGGATCTGAACCTCATAGACCTCTGAAGGAGGGCCAATGCCACAGGCAGGGAATTTACTTTTTTCTCCCCCCCTCACAACACCCTATCTAGGACCGACTACATCATTGCCAATCCAGAACTAGCCGATTACGCGGCCGACCCCACCATCCAAGCAATAGCAATCTCGGACCATGCCCCCATATCAATAGAGATCTCGGGCTTGGGTCCTCAGACTCCTTTAAGGATATGGCGATTCCCCTCTTATTTAGCACAAAATCGACCCCTTCGCAAGACCCTACAACACACCTGGGACGACTATTTAGACAATAACCGAGAAGACCTCACAAACCCAAGCCTCCTTTGGGAGGCAGGCAAGACGGTCCTCAGGGGCCAGATTATTTCCTTTTCCACTGCCCACAAAAGGCGAGTCAAGAAGGAATATGCGGCAGCTAGCTCTGCATTGAGGACAGCCCAAGCACGCTTGAATCTCTCAAACTCCCCTGAACACACGGCGCACTGGTCCACAGCCAAATCGCATTTTGACTCATGGGCAGAGGAACAGGAAAAATTACACAAGTCAATCTCAGATCTAAGTTTCCATAAATTCGGAAATAAACCGGGGAAGTTATTAGCCCGCCTATGCAAGGGAATCCATGCCCCCTCTCATATAGCAGTCCTCAAAAGCACCAATGGGGAGCTGATCTCGTCACCAAAAGGAATTAACACCATTTTGGAACAATATTACGCAGCCCTTTACGGTCAGGACCCCATTGATGAACAGGCAGCATTAAAATTCTTAGACCAACTCTCCCTTCCCTCAGTGAATGAATCACAGCTGGCCAGTCTAAACGCTCAAATCACCACGGCTGAAGTCAAAGCAGCGATCAAATCCCGATCAGCAGGGAAAGCCCCAGGCCCAGATGGCTTCACTTCAGAGTTTTACAAATTGAACGCAGACATACTAGCCCCCACTCTAACCAAAGTCTTTCAACATATATTAGAGGGGGCCCCCTACCTCCCTTCGGGATACCAGGCCTATATAAAGCTGATACCCAAGAAGGACAAAAATCCCACGGACCCCGGCTCCTACCGTCCAATCTCCCTACTAAACCTGGACTCCAAACTGCATTCTAAGATTATGGCCAACAGACTGGCTACCATTATGCCCGGCATTATACACCCGGTCCAAGCGGGCTTCACATAGGGCCGATCTGCGGTATCCAATATTAGGAGGGTACTCGCGGTGCTGGACCTCGCAGGGACCGACCCGACCTCGGAAAACGCTATAATAACACTTGACGCTGAAAAAGCATTTGACAACGTTAATTTCCGTTGGCTGCAGCTGGTCCTCGAGAGGTTTGGTTTTGCGGGTCCCTTCCTCTATCTTATTTCCACCATGTATGCAAACCCAACAGCACAAGTCATAGCGGCTGGGACCATCTCAAACAAAATTCTGCTTCACAAAGGCACGAGACAGGGCTGCCCTCTATCACCCCTGCTATTTAACCTTGCTCTTGAACCCCTATCTAGATATCTTCTGACCCACCCCAAGTTACACGGGATTAAAATAGGCAACACCGAAACCAGAACAGCGATGTTCGTGGATGATATCTTAATCTTCACCTTTGCACCCCTGATTGATATCCCATGTTTCCAACAAATCTTCACACAATTCAGGAAATGTTCAGGGTTCAAAATAAACTTTGCTAAAAGCGAAGTGCTCCCACTTTACCAAGCCCACTCCCTGGCTTGGACAATCAATTCTCCTTTCCAAATAGCCAAGACACATATTACATACCTGGGCATAAAGATTGGCAGAACCCCGCATTCCCTTTACCATCTCAATTTTCCCCCAGTAATATCCAAGATCATCGCCCAGCTAGACTCCTGGTCCAAACTACCCCTCTCCTTTTTTGGTCGCTGCCACCTCTACAAAATGGTGTCCTTCCCTAAACTACTCTATCCATTACAAACCATCCCCCTGCTATTGAAACACCTAGACATACAAAAACTCCATAAGGCCCTATCCCAGTTTATCTGGCACGGTCGAAAACCGAAAATCGCGCTTCAAAAGCTATTCCTCCCCAAACATGAGGGAGGGGCAAATCTACCAAACACACGACTTTACAATATGTCTTGCCTCTTGAGATCAGGCCTGGATTGGATATCTCATAACTCCCACTATTCAAACTTTGAGCTAGAGAGTCAAATGGCCTTGCTCCACTGTGAACCAAAAATTCTCCCGGCTACCTTAAAGCACAACCTACTCATTAGAGACACAATACTGGCCTGGAGGGAAACAAGAAGAAAACTGGGAGTCTCCCCGCAAATATCCAGACACTTTCCAATCCTGGGTCACCCCCTCTTCTCTCAAGCCTCTCACCATTCGATTTTTGCCAGCTGGGCAGCAAAGGGCCTGACCCACTTCTTTTAACTGTACGATGCTAAAACGGGATCCCCCCTAACTCTCCAGAATATTGCCAGCAAGTACAACATACCTCCCCATCACCACCTCTATATTTGCCAAGCCCTTAGCTTTATCAGCAAGTTATGCCCCAGAAAAAATAAACGATTCGAGATCTCTCTTATAGACTCGCTCATTGACCTGACTGCCTTTAAAATCGCACACCTATATAAGCCACTGTCTTCTTCCGCGGCCAAAGCCCTAAAGGGCAGTCTATTATCAACATGGAATAAAGACTTACAATTTCAAGAAGCATCTCACCACATACTCAAGGGCTACAACATAACGAGATCATTCAGCACCAACGAGTTCTGGCGAGAGCAACAGTTCAAAATCATGCATCGCACACACGTCCCATATCGGAGGCGAGAAACTGACCCTCACTACCAGATCTGTCACTGGTGCAATGAACATAGACCGTCCCTACTACACAAACTGTGGTCATGCCCGAACATTACACAATTTTGGGATGATGTTGAAAGGTTGGTAGCAACAGTAACCGGCCTACGGCCCCATAAAAACCTCTACCTACTTCTATTTGGCTCCTACCACTCCCCTACGGCACTTCTTCCAGCACACCAGCTGAGAGCTATACAGGAAAACCTACTGTGGCTTACAACATGCTACATGATAGCCAGAAGAGCCATACTCAGGCAATGGATTCTACCCTCTCCCCCCACCATAAGCTCGGCCCATCAGGAACTATTGGCACTGATGGAAAAAGAACGGTTAGATCTATCACTACAACACAATGCTCCCTCTCATCTACATAAAAACCAGACTCACAACTACCACAGAAAGTGGGATCGCTATATGGATTATCTTCCACCACAAAGACTCAGGCCATCCATCGCTTCTAACATACCTGTAACCTCTGTAAACCCTAAGACCCAGAAGCACCGCTAGGATACACCAAAGGACCCCACAGTGTCATACACTCAGACGATATACCAAAGTCAGCTGAACTGTGACAAAGGATCAAGCAACAGCCCAAGATCTTTGGACGCCCGCAACCTAATAGACACACGAGCGCCTAAACCAAACTCAACCCACCATGTGGTCGGACCGGTACTTGGACATCCCCCCCCCTATCCTCACCCACTTACCTGCCTCTCCCCCCTTACCTTTGCCCACCTTCCCCTCTCCACCCCTACCCAATGGATGGTAAACCTCTGAATTGTTATACTCGTACTTCACCAGCCAATACTATGTTACCCCATTGTGTTGTTTCAATTGTCAATCATTGTAAATGATTTTCATGCCTTGTATTGCAAAATACCCAATAAATATTATTTAAAAAAAAGACCTCCAGCAGTGGTTTTAATGACCTCCGCTTTTGAATGGTGTATGGTGATAAATCAGCAAAGATCTGGATTGGGTGACCTTGAAAGTGAAGCTGATCCTTGATTCGTGCCTGTCGCATCACCATTTCTTTAATCTTGTAGAAGTGGGGTTTGACCACGATGTTCCTCGGCAGCCCATCTTGTCGTAGTGTCTGCAGGGCTCTGTGTGCACGGTCTATTTCCAACCGGTGTTCCGGGACGTCCGGAATTAATTCCTGCATTAGAGAGCGGACCGCTGCCTCAGAGTACTTAAAGGATTTTGGGAGCCCACCGATTATAAAGTTATACCTGCGGGACCTATTCTCTAAGTCATCCAACTTATTGAGTACCATGTCCATTTGCTCGTGAAGCTCTTGAATGCGGTCTGTGTTCTGGTTAACCTGAGTTACTGCTTGCTCTGTTTTAGCTTCAATTGCTTCAATCCTGGCCCCTATTTGATGCAGGTCTGCTTGAATAGTGGTAGTAATTTGGGCCGTGTTCTAGGTCAGTCCCCTAGTCAGCATCTGTGAAAACATGGTCAGCAGGGATTGCAGGTCTGTTGGGGCTGTTAGGGGAACATCGTGGGTACCCCCCAGGTGATCAGGGGTGCGCTGGTCGTCCCCCCATAAAGCCAGTGATGGGCCGCTGGCAGTCCCTGCGAGCAGGGACTCTGAATGTGCAGGGGAGGCCAGTAACAGATTAGTCTTACCCAGATCTGTGGGGTATGGTAGGCAGTCCTGGTTTGCAATGGAGGTAGTCTCCTCTGACTCGTTTCCTAGTGTCCCGCTGGTGGCGCCATATTGGGTTTTAGGCCTACCGAAGCCCCGACCTCAATTTGCCTCTTCAGGTCCCTCTGAGCCGCTGACGTTGCCATCATCTGCGATCCGGGTTGTTATCAGGTCCGGAGCGGGGAATTGCTGTACAGAAGCTGTCTGTGTCGGCGCTGTGGCGGGGATTTCTGGCCGAGAAGGAGCGGAGCTCTCAGAGCATACGTCCGCACCGAGAGCTGCCGCGCATGCCCCTCCCTCCATTTATTATTTACACTTGTACAGCACATATATGCGTTGCTAACTACAGGTCCCTACAGCTAGCTAAACATACGGTATATACAGTATCTCACAAAAGTGAGTACACCCCTCACTTTTTTGTAAATATTTTATTATATCTTTTCATGTGACAACACTGAAGAAGTCACACTTTGCTACAATGTAAAGTAGTGAGTGTACAGCTTGTATAACAGTTTCAATTTGCTGTCCCCTCAAAATAACTCAACACACAGCCATTAATGTCTAAACCGCTGGCAACAAACGTTAGTACACCCCTAAGTGAAAATGTCCAAATTGGGCCCAAAGTGTTAATATTTTGTGTGGCCACCATTTATTTTCCAACACTGTCTTAACCCTCTTGGGCATGGAGTTCACCAGAGCTTCACAGGTTGCCAGTGGAGTCCTCTTCCACTCCTCCATGATGACATCATGGAGCTAATGGATGTTAGAGACCTTGTGTTCCAGCACCTTCTGTTTGAGGATGCCCCACAGATGCTCAATAGGGTTTAGGTCAGGAGACATGCTTGGCCAGTCCATCACCTCCGCTTCTGGCATGAAGTTCACCAGAGCTTCACAGGTTTCCACTGGAGTCCTCTTCCACTCATCATCACAGAGCTGGTGGCTGTTAGAGACCTTGCGCTCCTCCACCTTCCATTTGAGGATGCCCCAAAGATGCTCAATAGGGTTCAGTCCATCACCTTTACCCTCAGCTTCTTTAGCAAGGCAGTGATCTTCTTTGAGGTGTGTTTGGGGTCGTTATCATGTTGGAATACTGCCATGCGGCCCAGTCTCTGAAGTGAGGGGATCATGCTCTGCTTCAGTATGTCACAGTACATGTTGGCATTCATGGTTCCCTCAATGAACTGTAGCTCCCCAGTTCTGGCAGCACCCATGCAGCCCCAGACCATGACACTCCCAGCACCATGCTTGACTGTAGACAAGACATACTTGTCTTTGTACTCCTCACCTGGTTGCCACCACAAACGCTTGACACAATCTGAACCAAATACATTTATCTGGTCTCATCATGTCCTTAGTCTGCTTGTCTTCAGCAAACTGTTTGTGGGCTTTCTTGTGCATCATCGTTAGAAGAAACTTCTTTCTGGAATGACAGCCATGCAGACCAATTTGATGCAATATACGGCATATGGTCTGAGCACTTATAGGCTGACCTCCCACCCCTTCAACCTCTGCAGCAATGCTGGCAGCACTCATATGTCTATTACCCAAAGACAACCTTTGCATATGATGCTGAGCACGCGCATTCAACTTTTTTGGTCGACCATGGCGAGGCCTGTTCTGAGTGGAACCCGTCCTGTTAAACCATTGTATGGTCTTGGCCACCATGCCATAGTTCAGTTTCAGGGGCCTGGCAATCTTATTACAGCCTAGGCCATCTTTATGTAGAGCAACATTTTTTTTTTTCAGGTCCTCAGAGAGTTCTTTGCCATGAGGTGCCATGTTGAATTATCAGTGACCAGTGAGAGCAATAGCACCAAATTGAACACACCTGCTCCCCGTTCACACCTGAGACATTGTAATACAAATGAGTCACATGACACCAGGGAGAGAAAATGGCTAATAGGGCCAATTTGTACATTTTAACTTAGTGGTGTACTCACTTTTGTTGCCAGCAGTTTAGACATTAATGGCTGTGTGTTGAGTTATTTTGAGGGGACAGCAAATTTACACTGTTATACAAGCTGTAAACTCACTACTTCACATAGCAGTAAAGTGTCATTTCTTCAGTGTTGTCACATGAAAAGATATAATAAAATATTTACAAAAATGTGAGGGGTGTATTAACTTTTGTGAGATATTGTATGTGCTGTACTCTCCTTTACTTTTAAAAGTGAGTTTTCCTTTTAATCTTCACCATGGTCCATTGTTTAATCATGTTTTGTTGTGTTTTTTTCCATTTTTTTTCATGACTTTCACCCACAACTGTTTTTAGCCGTTTTTTTAAATATAAGTTTGTTTTTTTCATTTCTTTGTGTTGTACTCTATCCATTATTGTCCCCCTCCATCCCACAAGGTTGGCGCCCTCTTCCTCCACTTGCACGCATCTCATACAGGTTTTCAGGATCTGCCTCCACTGTATTTTATGTCTCAAGACTCTTTATCTGCACCATGTTGATAGGGGACAGGCTTTTCTGCTCAGGCTGTGGCTGTTGCTAAAAAAAAAACCTGTAAGACTGTGTATACTTTTGTGTTGATGCTCTTGGAAAGTATTTAGCTGTTCTAGAACCTATTCACACCAGAAACTGCATGTTTCCGCATGTGCATTGATGCGTGTTTAACCGCCTGCCAACCAGCCGACGCAGTTTTACTGTGGCAGGTTGGCTCGGCTGCACAAACCACCGTCATGGTACGTCGCCTACTCATGCGCGATTTGCAGGCAAGTGCTTGCGCTCCGCCGGCGACCCGCGATCATCTACTACAGAGGCAGAATGGGGATCTGGCATTGTAAACACGGCGGATCCCCGTTCTGACAGGGGACATAACACTGATCTACTGTTCCCAGTGATCGGGAACAGTCAGATCTGTCATGTCCTTGCCAGCCCAGCCCCCATACAGTTAGAACACAGTGAGGAAACACATTTAACCCTTTTTTTGCCCCCATAGAGTTTAACCCCTTCTCTGCCAATGATATTTATACAGTAATCAGTGGCTATTTAAAGCTCTGATCGCTGTATAAATGTCATTGGTGCCAAAAAAGTGCCAAAGTGTCCAATCTGCCAGCGGCAATGTCGCAGTCCCGATAAAAATTGCAGATCACCGCCAATTAGTAGTAAAAAAATACATTTATAATAAAAATGCCATAAATCTATTCCCATAGTTTGCATACGCAATAACTTTTGCACAACCCAATCAATATACGTCTATTGAGATTTTTTTTTTTACCAAAAATATGTAAAAGAATATATATCGGCCTAAACTAATGAATAAATTCGTTTTTTTATATTTTTTTTGGATATGTATTATAGCAAAAAGTAAAATATATATATATTTTTTCTTTCAAAATTGTCACTCTTTGTTTGTTCATAGCACAAAAAAATAAAAACTGCAGAGGTGATCAAATACCACCAAAAGAAAGCCCTATTTGTGGGGAAAAAGGGACGTCAATTTTGTTTGGGTACAATGTCGCACAACCGCGCAATTGTCAGTTAAAGCGGCGCAGTGCCATATCGCAAAAAGTGCTCTGGTCAGGAAGGGGGTAAATCCTTCCGGGGCTGAAATGGTTAAAGTGCATTTTTATGTGCATTTACATTCATTTGCAGCAGTGGCGGCCACTATATTAGGAGTGCTGCCTCCCTAATCCATGCGCCCAGCCCCTAATGCACATGGAGGGCACCGGACGCATGATTTTAATTTTTTTTTTTTTTAGCACATGATTAGAGCCTGAAACTCTAACTGGCCTCAAAAAAGGTTGGGCTCAGGGCTTGAGCACTGCGCCCTGAGCCCACCCAGTTGTGTAGTAGTAGCAGTAGTGTGAGTGAGGGGGACGGGTTTGTTTGCTGCCCCCCCAAATATTGAGCACCAGCCGCCACTGATTTGTGGTGTGTTATCCATTAGAGATTTTAGGGGGCTTGTCTGTTTTCATTCCCTTTGAGGTCATTCCCTTCTTTCTTCTTTGGGTTTTTATGTCCACTGTGCTGCGTTGCATTTACAGGCATTTACATGTGTTCCTGCTATATTTCAGAGCCAATATGCTCTAATGCTTATATTCCAGCTGAGCTGCTGCTAAAAAATGTCCATACATGTAAATAAACAGATACATAAATAGTCCAATGTCTTTCAAACAAGCAACAAGTATCCGTAACAGCGCTTCCTCACTTTGTTAAATGTGACAGCAATTAATGACAGTTCTTAAATCAGGATAGAACACCGTGAAAAGAAGGAGTGAATGAGTAAGGATAAAAGTGTCCCTGATCTCCAATAATGGTCGTGCAATATCCACCTCCAAGCTGCACCACGTGAGGCACTCCCCTTAGACCTGCACTTACCAAACAGAGGTAAACAAAAGGCCTTTAAACCCTCCAAAACTTTCCTCCTCCAGATTGCAGTGTAATACTGTGTCACATACAGGTGTAGGCATGTAAGAAAACAAACTGCTATGTAGTGTAATAAAATCACGGTGTATTCAAATATCCCCCCTTAACATATTGCACTTACAAGATACATGAAAAACTGTGCATGAAAATAGGTAATGCTGTTGTCTACATCACCGTCACCATAGGAGGTCAAGCTAGGGAACGTCACTTCCTACTGGTGGTCCGCACACATCACTTCCTGTTGCGCCTTGATGCATTTCGTCATCACCACTTCGACTGAGGGCGTGACCCAGCGGCGCGGCTCAACAGCTTAAGTACAGAGATCACAGAAACGGACTCACCCATCCACACTGAGGAGGCATCAGCTATCTGAGGAGTGTATCAGCTCCGCCCATCATTCATCCACTGCTGCGCATGTGCCCCTCGGTCTGGCCGATCTATCTAACCAATTCCTTGGCTCCTTCTCTTCACGGTGCTCTATCCTGATTTAAGAACTGTCATCAATTGCTGTCACATTTAACAAAGTGAGGAAGCGCTGCTATGGATACCTGTTATTGTTTGAAAGACATTGGACTATTTATGTATCTGTTTTTTTTTTACATGTATTTACATGTGTTTGCCTTGTGAAAATACAGCTTGCTGTATTTCTTTTTTTATTGCACTGCTCTGCACTGCACCTGGTGTGAATGGGCCCTTAAACTAAACGTTTATTTGAGCATTTAATATCCCTTCATCATTTTCAGAAGTATTATACATACAACAATTCCTCATTGAACAAATGAGCCAGGGTTTTCTCCCATCAAAACATAATCTCAAGTATTTTCAGAGTTAATAAATTAAGATTAAACAAGAAAATCCCTGTATTACCCTCATCAATAAGAGTTCCTACTATTGACACATGGAACGGATTAATAGGAAAGGAATTGAAACCCCAGAAAGGATAAATAACTCCAAGAATCATTTCACTAATAAAGAACTCAGGGCCTTTGAGAATTTCTGGGACACAAACACTTAGCAATTAAATGAATAGAGGAATCGTCGTGATAGGGCTGATAATTATTCTTCAGACACTGAACCATAGCATTCCAGAGTCAGCTTTTTATCTAGTAAAACTATCAGCCATTCTCTGCGATTGGCCAGAAGAACATTATCTGTTCTCATCACTCTGATCTCTGTCCAGGAGAGCAAATGAAGAATCGGGCCTGGAAAAAAGTATATTTGAGAGAGAATGATGATTTACCTACATCCATCCAGAGACATTTTACACCAGGAAGATTAATTGACACAGTGTGTGGCTAGAAAAGCTAAGATGCTGTGACTGAGCATGTCAGCTTTCTATATAAAAAAAATAGCTGCAATGCCACAGAGATCAGCTCAGACTGCATTACGGTATGCATCTGAGCCCAATACAAAGCATTTTACGTGTGTAATTTTTAGGAATAAATTTGTACTTCTGAGTTTACAACTGCAAAATATGTGTTATTAGGCATTAAAACTTCAGGAGATCTTGGCCTTTCAGAAGAATCTAAGGAGTCTAAGCATTAAAGCAACTATGCTAAAGAAAGGGCTTAGATTCCTCAATTATCACAAAACTTGAATTTATCCCCTTAAACTCCAAATCTGTCTTGATGAGATATGTATAACCCCATTTTATGTAAAATTAAAAAAAAAACCCTTCTCTAACTGCAACCCTTCTTTAACTACATACCCTCATCTCTGGTGCTGTCATCTAGAAAGCACCAACACCAAAAACTGTAGAGAACAGGGTGTACTTTTCAAATATGTTGCTATTATTAATATTATTTAGGGGTGAGCTTGTGATTGACGTTGGATTTATATGGTGGGGCATTTTTATTATTATTGGTGCTTTTATTCTTCAATCATTATGTCACTTTGTTTGTGATTAATGAGAGGTACTACGTAGGGGGTTCGAGTTGGGGAGTCAGGTATTTGGGGGCGCCCTTATTTTAAAGGGGGAGTAAAATAATGTCACCAGCACACCAAGGATCTCCGGAATAGGTCCTAAGCTTTAATCAACAATCACATCGTTATATCAGTTTGCATGTTTCAGAGCCATGCATGACCCCTTCATCAGGCATGTAATGCTTGATGAAGGGGTCCTGCATGGCTCAAAAACATTGCAGTCTGCTGTAACAATGTGATCATTGATTAAAGCTTAGGACCTATTCTGGAGATCCTTGGTGTGCTGGTGACATTCCTTTGCTCTGACTTGGCATGGTTGCAGCTGGTGGTCACTTCAGTGTGCATTGAGTATAGTGCATTGGCTTATTTTAAAGGGGAGCCCCCCTTACAGACCCCTACATCCACCAGGTCAGGGATGTGGGGAAGAGGACCTTGTCCACATCAACATGGGGACAAGATGCTTTAGAAGAAGGCCCTTCCTATGTTTTTTTTTTTTTAATAATCTTTATTTATGTTTTTAGAGAAAAAGAAAAAAGACATACCATCAAGACAAACAAGACAGAATAGCCCGACCATTTAAACGGGCCATTAGTATGGTATACAGAGTTTATACATTATATCCTGCATAACATGGGGATCTTATCTGGGCTTGGTAAGGGAGCATTCAGAACAGGATGGGGGCCACATATGAAATCACTTCAATAAGGACCCTGCAAGAGGCTACAGGGTGTGGGCGCAATACACTGTAACTGTTCGGAGCCTCACCATGCCCCTCAGAGTGGCATAATTAGCATGAGATACTGTTATTCATCCATATAAATGAACACAACCACAACTATGATGAATAACCGTTGACCTCCAGAGTCCAAACCATCAGCGCCCACAAACAAGTATACTGGTCGTAGTCCACGGCGTCTCAAGGTGTTAAACTATCCAATTCAGCTCCTGAGCCCCCTCGAGGAGGGCCCCCTTGCTGAAGGGCAGTTGACCAAAGGGTCACAGTTGCCCGTGGGGGCTGGGTGTGACGAGGCGTTTTGCAATGTAGACTTATAATGTATCCAGGTAGCCCATATTCCATTAAAAAATTTGTACCTGTTCCTGCACCATGCCATCCACTCCTCTGCGGCCATAATGGAATCCACAAAGCGGATCCAGTCCTGTCAGCTAGGTATTCGCATAGATTTCCAGTGTATTGGTACCAGGCGTCTGGCCACATTCAGAAGATGTGGCAAGACCGACTTGCAATATTGGGCTGGGGGAATGGACGGCACGTGCAAGAGAAATCCCATCGGGGAGTCAGCAATATCAATGTCTAGAATCTGCTTTATCTGCACCCTGATATCTAGCCAGAAGGGCCTTAGCACCGGACACTCCCATCACATATGCAGGAAGGTGCCACGCTGCCCACAGCCCCTCCAGCAGGCATCAGAGATCGCTGGGTACAATTTTCCTAAACCATCGGGATAGAACTTTAACCACTTCAATACTGGGCACTTAAACCCCCTTCCTTCCCGGACCAATTTTCAGCTTTCAGCGCTGTTGCAGTTTGAATGACAATTGCGCGGTTATGCGACACTGTACCCATATGAAATTTTTATCATTTTTTTCACACAAATAGAGCTTTCTTTTGGTGGTATTTAATCACCCCTGGGTTTTTTATTTTTTGCGCTTTAATTTAAAAAAACTGAAAATTTTCAAAAACAATGCATTTTTCTTCGTTTCGATTATTAAATTTTGCAAATAAGTAATTTCTCTTCATAAATTTTGACAAAAAATGATACTGCTACATTTCTTTGGTAAAAATAACCCAAATCAGGGTTTATTTGGTGTTGGCAGACAGACAGATGTTTTGGGGACTGTGACAGATGTGACAGGGACAGACAGATGTTTTGTGTATGGTGACAGATGTGACAGGGACACACAGATGTTTTGGGGACTATGACAGATGTTTTGCGTATGGTGACAGATGTGTTGGGGGACATACAGATGTTTTGGGGACTGTTTTATGGGGACACTGATGTGTATGGGGACAGGGGTATCAGTGGTGCTTGGTGCACTCTGTGGGGGGCGATCTGTGAGAGCTCTTTGCATGAAATCATCATCATGCAGAGAGCTGTCACATAGCTACAGCTTCCCCCCTTCCCCCCAGCACTGAGCTCTCACTGAGCTCAGCGGGGGGAGAACTGTCACAGAGACGTTCGTCTCTGTTTACAATGTGATGGCCGTGATTGGACACAGCCGTCACATGATCGGGTGGGCCAATCACTGCGCCCATATCCCGATCTCTGCTCGGCTGGATCCTGTGATCATAATGATCACAGGATCGAGCCGCCGCGTGGCCGCGCTGCGAGCACCCGTTCTGCAGGACGTAAATACACGTCCTGTGAGAACGGGGAAGCTCCCACCCGGCCATATATATACAGTGGCCGGGTGGGTGGTGGTTAAAGCTGTTTTCCTGCATCTTTGTGTCCACAGTGCTTTTAGAGGTCAATTTAAATAAGAGATCTAGCTGAGATTCAGTGAACTCATGCTGCAGGTCCCTCTCCCATTTGCGTATGTATGCAGGCTTTCCCTCCGGCTCATTGCAGCAGCCCATACAGGACCGAGATAGAATGGGGAATAGAGTTTACAGACATGCATAGTTTCTCAAAAGCAGTAAGTGTGGATGGTGGTCTAATGGCATAGGGGAGGCTATGTATGAAGTGGTGTAACTGCCGAAAGCGCCATTCGTCCATGGGAAGCTGCCGAACTCTAAGCCAGTCCAGGGAGACCAGGCCCCATACCTGAACAAACCTCCCGCATCGTATCTCTCCATCTCTTATCCAGGTGCGAAAGAAGTAGACATGTTCCCCTGGGGAGAACCAGGGGAACCCACCCAGTGGGGAAAGCGGGGACCCGGGGGACGAAAACCCTCTTTGGGCGTTTAACACGTCCCACACCCCCAGCACCCGGACAGTTACGGGAGAACCATGGTGCATGTGAGAGGTTGTGGCCCGCCAAGAACTTCTCAAGGGGTACCTAGGATTTAGTGGAAGCATGGTGGTTCCAATCAAGAATTTTCTGCAGTGTAATCACTTCATAATACCTCCGGATGGAGATGGAGGGGACCCCCAGCCCTCCTCGCCCCTTCGGGCGCTGCATCCCTTCCTATGTTAAAGGCATGACCTGGGATAACTTGCCCCTTTCTTTCCTGGCCAACCAGGCTGTGTGCTTGGATAAGAGTTTAGTTTGGGTTTTGGGGGGATCTCATGCTGGTTTGGTTGATTTTTTTGCATATCAGATGCTTTTTTTGTATACCACACCCTTATTATGGATATACCTTTTTCTTTAGAAATGCATTGAGTAGCATTTACAGGAAGGCTGATAATTATGAGGGGAAAAAAAGCATTTTTATTTTTTTGAAGGCTTATGCAATGTTGAAGTAGCACCAACAGCAGCTAGTTGTGTATGTGGAAGATGATGTAATTTCAGTTTTTTGTAATACTTGCTCAGATAGAATGAACGATTTAAAAATATACAGAGTGTAAAAAAACCTACAAAAAGCATTTTACATTAACAGACCCTCTTAAAGATGACCAATGCTGATGTCTTGCCCAAAAACATATCAAGCAGAGGGCAATAGGCTAGTAACCAGTATTGCCCATAGGTTGATCCTTTCCCCAAGACTGACTTACTTATATTTGAGGGTGTGCTTCTTGGCAGAGATTCAGGGCCTGACTCCTAATGACTGGGGTGATAATAAAGACGCAACAGGGGAGGTACAGAAATTACAATTTTATAGAATGGATAAGGCAGGGATATCTTGATCCTTGTGCTGCACATCCTCAGGTACAGTTTCTTTGCCAGCAACAGAAAATGATGCTGCTTTGCAAATGCAGGACAAAGCATCAGAGCTCAAAGTATGTTCAAATCTGTTAAAAACTGGGTACCTGCTTCCCCATCTCAAAACCTGGCCTGTGTTTTACTGTAAGGGAGTAATCTTGTAGAGCCAAAAACCACTGGTTGTTATCTTCTTTTGTGCCATCAATTTCAGGGGAGCATGGTCAGTTATTAAATCAAACTGGCACCCTAACAAATTAGCACGCTCAAGGCCCACTTTATGGCTAAACATTCCTTTTCAATGACTGCATACTTCTTCCAGGGCCGTCTTTAAGGCAGGGCAAAAGGGGCAGCTGCCCTGGTCCCCATCATTGTTATGGGGCCCAAAGCAGCTGTCTCATACTTGCCAACTATCCCAGTTTAAACTCCCTTGTCCCGTGCTGTGTCCTGATATCTCTATGTGAAGTTCTGTTACTAATGCTGCCCAGCTCTGCCCTAATGCCATGTACAGATGACTCATCTGCAGACTCTGTGTTTACATGTAAATAACCTGCATTGATATGTAAATAGCGGCAGCATTAATATGTAACTATCCACGGACTGTAAGCATTTATATGTAAATAGAGGCAGCATTTATATGTATATCATGCCCCCCTAAGGTCATATTCACCATCACCTCTACTGAATGCTGTCCACTGCGGAGATAAAGGGGCATGCTTGAAAGTCATGCCTACAACAGTGATCATTAAAGCAGAACTCCGGGATTTTCAAAAGATCCCCCATTAGTACACCCTCCCCTACACTGAACACTAAACAGTTATTACATTTGTGAAATTCCTTACCATTGAAGAGATATGTCCAATCTAATTTACAGGAAGTGCTGTCTTTTGTTTAAATGATGCAGGCACGTATTTAGCTAGCAATACTCTGTTAGAAAGAAGAGTAAATGATGCAATCACTCTTCTGTTTAGACTTCAATTCCCATCAGCCATTGCACATTTCAGTGAATGTGGGAGGTACACTAGTCTGTACATGTAAATGTGAACAAGTCCCTTCCAACATGAATCTCACCCCTCATTCTGCAGGCAGGCCCACTAACCAGTGATACACAACACAGCATGATATATTACAGTCTTATAGATGCAAAGCATGTTCTCTCCTCTCCACCCACAAGAAGGTACTGATCTGTACACACATCCCATAATGATATATTATACACGCTGTACACACATCCCATAATGATACACACTGTACTCTGCTGTAATTCGCTATTAGAAATATTCCTCCTGCTGTAGATTTGAGATCTTTCTAAACAGCAATCAGTGACCACCTGTGTACCATGTCAGCCGTGACCACCTGTGTACCATGTCTTCCGTGACCACCTGTGTACCGTGTCTGCAGTCACCACCTGTGTACCGTGTCTGCAGTGACCATCTGTGTACCATGTCTGCAGTGACCATCTGTGTAACGTGTCAGCCTTGACCACCAGTGTACCGTGTCTGCAGTGACCACCTGTGTACCATGTCAGCCATGACCACCTGTGTACCATGTCAGCTGTGACCACCAGTGTACCATGTCAGCATGTCACCACCTGTGTACCATGTCAGCCATGACCACCAGTGTACCATGTCAGCGTGTCACCACCTGTGTACCATGTCAGCTGTTACCAACTGTGTACCATGTCAGCCATGACCACCTGTGTACCATGTCAGCATGTCATCACCGGTATACTATGTCAGCATGTCACCACCTGTGTACCATGTCAGCCGTGACCACCTGTGTACCATGTGCATGTCACAACCTGTGCAGAGTGGGATCGTAATCAGTAATCATGGGATAACACAGGGGGGGTCCCGGGCTGTGACAATTATGTATGTGCATCACCAATCAGTGTATTGTTCCACACACTAACTCTGTGCAGAGCGGGATCGTTATTAGAAATCATACGATCACACAACAGGGATCTCGGGCTGTGACACTATTGTATCTGAATCACTGATCAGTGTAATGTTCCGCCTCCTGCTGGCATTGGAACAGTGCGCTGTCAATCACATTACACAGATCTGTGATTCAGATACAACACAGTGACAGGCTGAGATCCCTGCTGTGTGATCGGATGCTTTCTAATAACAATCCTGCTCAGTAGCATCACTAGGGGGGAGCGGGGAAGGTGCGGTCCGCACCCCGGTGCCACCTGCTACAGGGGTGACACCATCCCGAGGGTGACGGGAGCCAAAGCAGTTAATTATTTTTTCAGCCGGCACATCTCCGGTGCCACGGCCGCGCATGGCCTGTGTACTCCTCCTCTCTCTCACTACTGTGCTCGCTGCTGCTGAGCCTGTCACAGTATCTGTTCTCTGCCCAGACAGCGCGACTGCACAGAGCTGGTGTGGTAATGGACGGGGTGGGGGGTCAGGTGTCCTCCGCTGGCTGAGGTGATGTGTTGTGTGGGGCGGTGTTAGCTTTTTTATTAATTGACGAAACCGAGGGCAGTGGGAGCCCTACCACAGTGGGGACATCGTCCACCGTGGCCCCACGCCTGGCGTGGAAGGGGCGAGGGGGGATCACTACGATGACTCGTCCTAACAATAATCTTTCGTAGGCTAGTGTGTCGTCCCTAGAGTCGGACAGTGACACAACATAGACTTAGTGTCTAGACACATTACACTAACTGTCGCGTGACAAGGTTACGGTCGTCCTCCGCCTTGTAATGTGACTAGTCACTAAGTCTATGTTATCACAGTGTCGGGCTCTAGGG
>BLSH010142107.1:156216-168979 GCA_018402905.1 Glandirana rugosa | reverse complement strand
GGAGAAGCCATATCCCTGTTCTAAAATCATCTGCAAATTGTGTGTGAAACTTAAACAATAGCCAGGAGAAGCCATATCCCTGTTCTAAAATCATCTGAAAACTGTGTGTGAAACTTAAACAATAACCGGGAGAAGCCATATCCCTGTTTTAAAATCATCTGAAAACTGTGTGTGAAACTTAAACAATAGCCGGGAGAAGCCATATCCCTGTTCTAAAATCATCAGCAAACTGTGTGTGAAACTTAAACAATAGCCGGGAGAAGCCATATCCCTGTTCTAAAATCATCTGAAAACTGTGTGTGAAACTTAAACAATAGCAGGTAGAAGCCATATCCCTGTTTTTAGAACAGGGATATGGCTTCTACCTGCTATTGTTGTGTAAGTTTCACACAGTTTTCAGATGATTTTAGAACAGGGATATGGCTTCTACCTGCTATTGTTTAAGTTTCACACACAGTTTTCAGATGATTTTAGAACAGGGATATGGCTTCTCCCTGCTATTGTTTAAGTTTCACACACAGTTTTCAGATGATTTTAGAACAGGGATATGGCTTCTCCCGGCTATTGTTTAAGTTTCACACCTAGTTTTCCGATGATTTTAGAACAGGGATATGGGTTCTCCCGGCTAATTTATACTTTTTTCACACAGTTTGAAGATGATTTTAGAACAGTGATATGGCTTCTCCCGCTAATTAATACTTTTCACACAAAGTTTGAAGATGGTCCATATCCACCTCCATTTTTGTTTTTTTTAATGTGATTTTTGTTTAAAAATGCTTTTACGTTATTTCCCTGTCCCCATTTCTTTGTAGGGCACTTGTCCGACCCTTACCCCAATTTCCCTCCTTTTGCAGACCTCTAGGACTTTCCAGGACTTTTTTACAGCCATTTTAGTGCCTAAAAGTTTGGGTCCCCATTGATTTCAATGGGGTTCGGGGTCCGGGTCAAAGTTCGGGTTCTGTCCGGACCCGAACCCGGACTTTGTCCTGAAGTTCGGCCGAACCAGCAGAACCCGAACTTCTAGAGGTTCGATCAACTCTACTCCAGACCTAAACCCTATTGAGCATCTGTGGAGCATCCTCAAACAGAAGGTGGAGGAGCGCAAGATCTCTAACATCCATCAGCTCCATGATGCCATCATGGAGATGTGGAAGAGGACACCAGTGGCAACCTGTGGAGCTCTGGTGAAATCCATGCCCAAGAGGGTTAAGACAGTACTGGAAAATAATGGTGGCCACACAAAATATTGACACTTTGGGCCCAATTTGGACATTTTCCCTTAGGGGTATACTCACTTTTGTTGACAGCGGTTTAGACATTTATGGCTGTGTGTTGAGTTATTTTGAGGGGACAGCAAATTTACACTGTTATACCAGCTGTACACTCATTACTTTACATTGTAGCAAAGTGTCATTTCTTCAGTGTTGTCACATGAAAAGATATAATAAAATATTTACAAAAATGTGAAGGGTGTACTCACTTTTGTGAGATACTGTATACATTAAGACCCCTTTCACATTTAGCTAAAAATGGTGCATGTAAAGCGTCTCAAAAGTCACTCCCCATCACAACTGCCTAGAATATCGATGAGGGCCCCAACCAATCCCTGGCCAAATGGACTGGTAGGGGGAGGGGCCTCTTAAATACTCCTGTGTTCGTCCAGCAGGGGCAGTGTGGGTTCGGTTGGAAGCTAGAGATTGAGTGCTGAGGAGGCTGTCGGAGGCCCTTGAGGGTAGTCCCCTAGTCTGTGTGGGTGACCTCAGGCTTGGGGCTCGGTTGCTGGAGGGATCATTCAAAAACACAAGGAGTAATCCTGTCCAGAGACACGGAAGCAGGTGTGAGGACGGCAGGAGCCAGCAAGCACATCCAGGAGATCTCCAGGGAGAAGATAGCCGAGTGGCTAGTGAGTAAGCAGTCTGGGAGGACTGAGAGACAGGCTGAGAAGACTGAGGAGTGGCAGTCTGGGATGGCTGTAGCATCAGTCTGGGAGGACTGTGGAAGATTATCCAGAAGGGCTAGTGAAAGAGGAAGCTGCAGCCAGGTGGGCTGGCAGGGCCTGAAGAGGTAGTGCTGGGATCAATATACACAGGAAGGTAGCTGAATACTGGGACTTTTCTACACACCAAAGGGGCCCACGGTCCCTGCCTGTAATGGGCTTTTGCTGGATCTGAAAGAGTGCCCTGTCAGATCCCACCTACACAGTGTTCCAGCTGGGCCTGAGTGTTTCTACAAGCAAGTGAAGTGCTGGTGGAAGAGAAGTGTACATTGTTTGCTCCAGTCAAGTGGGCATCCCATAATACCCCATATCCCCATCCAAGTTCAATATCCCTAAAAAAATCACAAAAAAACAAAGCTGCGAGGACTGTTTCCTGTGAAAAATTCAGTGTGCCTGGCTGTGCAGAGTGGGGGATTGCTATTCACCAGTGGCTCCCACGGAGGATGTGTTACACTTGGATGGCTTCCGCTTTGTTCAACTGAAGTTTTATGACTCCACAGCCAATAGTGTATCCCAAATACTTGGCGTCCTCTAAACCAATGGCACATTCTTTTGGATTCCCCTAAAACCTTCTTTAAAGAGGGAATCCAGGACAGCCTGGACATGGGGTAAGTGAAACTTCTAGTCAGTGCTTTATACCACTATGTCATCCAGATAGGCTGCTACATACTGTTGGTGAGGTCTTAGGGTCCTATCCATGGCCCTCTAAAATGTTTCAGAGGAATTTTGCTAGCCAAAAGACATTGTCTTGTACTGAAACGATCCCTCTGGGGTCACAAATGCAGTATTTTCTTTGGCGCTACTAGTCAGGGGAATTTGCCAATATCCTTTGGTCAAGTCCAAAGTGGTCAGATAGCGAGCCATGCCAAGTTTGTCTATAAGTTTGTCCACCCTGGACATGGTGTACGTGTCAAACTTTGTAACTGCATTAAGCTTTCTAAAGTCATTACAAAACCTCCAAGTACCATTTGGTTTTGGGACTAACATGAGGGGACTAGACCAGTCACTATTGGATTCCTCAATGATGTCTAGCTCCAGCATCCTTTTGACTTCATCAATGATGTCCTTTCTCCTAGCTTCAGGAATTTGGTATGGTTTGAACTTGACACAGACCCCAGGTTCAGTAACAATATCGTGAAAGGAAAGGGCCAGGACCCAAAAAGTGTTCTATAGGGGAAACCAGTGGGGCAATCAGCGGTCTTCTCCCCATATGAGAAAAAAACTATTGATAGCAAAACAGGCAATAATAAACAGACTAAAGACTAAAATTTAAAAAGGACAACTTTGCCCCTGCACACATACACATCAAGGTGGCCACACACTCTCTGTCTAAAATAAACACCAATTAATACGGTATAGTGTACAACAGTATAGAGCTCTAGGTCAGCTTAGAGTTAATGACAGGAAACTCCTGCTATGTCAGCTCCTTTATGGCTATATATAAAATCTGGTGACATCTGTCATCTCAATTGACCATTTCTAGAGCTCATTGTAATTTAAGCATACTTGGAACATCATCACTTAATGGTTAATTAGGCAGAGATCAATACAAAGTCCCAAAAAGAATAGATGGTATTGGCCCAACTTAGTTTGAAATGGAGGGGGAAAGAGGGGTAAAAAAATTGGAATTTATGTGATCCCCAAGATCCACACATCAAGGGTGGATCCATCAGGCAGACTGATAATCTCTGCAATTAAGGGACCTCTAGAAAAATTAGGTAAATACCTAAATGTGTTACTTAAAGAGATGGCCACAAAACTGGCATCTTACGTGCAAGACACAGGACACATCCCGCAACAAATTGACAGCTGCTCAATACCAGAGTGTCAGGGATACCATATGCAGGTATCCAGCAGGGATGATCAGATCAGTTGGCTGCACTTAAAGGAATCAGGACCAGGTGTAAGGTGAAAATATGAATATTTATTAGACAAATAGCACCCTTCAAACACCAAACACCAGCAAACATAAATGAGCAAGTAAAAGTTGAAAACACACCAAACCCCAAAATAAACACCTAACTATCTGACTAACTAAATACAAGAGAAGAAAACACACAAATACAATAAGCTAACAGGGATACCAGATAAGGGGAACAGGGAGCCAGGTACTGGGAGCAGGAGAGCAAGGAAGCAGGTTCAGGAATCAGGTATCTGGGTCTGGATTGCAGATTGCAGATCGGGGATCAGAGCAGGTCAGGTTCAGGCATGGACACGGCTTGCAGGGAAAACACTGAAGCATTGGGACAGGGAGCAAGGCGGGCTTATATAGATCCAGCAGACCCATCAGGTGCAGCTTAATGACCTGTAAGCTCAATCTCCTGGGAGACATCCGCTGGTGGCTACCAGAACTACACCATTTGGTTTTCCAAACACTGCCACCAGCAGGTGACCCAAGCAAGGACACAGGTCCTGACACAGAGTATGCGATTTTGGCAAGTATTGATGTGGAATCGCTCTACATGTCAATCCCCCATTTGTGCTTTTGCAGTTCACCCTGCTGAACAACTGCTTTCAGTTCCTGGGGGCCAACTACAAACAGATCCGGGGTACATCTATGGTTGCTCCCAGGGCAACGGCATACACCTGCCTCCATTTGGGGTGGTGAGAGGAGGAGGTCATTTATTGCTGCGAAAGGTACCTCAGCCATGCCCTCTTGTGTCTGAGGTACATAGATGACATCCTAATGGTCTGGAGAGGTACCCCTGAGACCTTGAGAGAATTCATTGAATAAATGAATGTGAATAACAGGAATATAAGGGTCACTTATAACTTT
The DNA here is from genome assembly GCA_018402905.1 of Glandirana rugosa. NCBI lineage: Eukaryota > Metazoa > Chordata > Amphibia > Anura > Ranidae > Glandirana > Glandirana rugosa. The sequence goes on along the minus strand of BLSH010142107.1, from coordinate 164,207 downwards.
GATAAACATCAAATCCCTTTCCTGGACCGCATGATTAAAACCGAGAAGGGTATGATTATCTCCAGTACGTATCATAAGAAAACAGCTGCCAATGCCCTCTTGGAAGCAGGAAGCCATCATCCAAAGTGCCTGATTAATGGAATCCCTATGGGACAGTTCCTTCGGATCCGAAGAAACTGTACCCGAGACCTGGAATATAAACAAGAGGTAATACAAATGTATCAGAGGTTTAGGGAAAGAAAATATCCCCATACAGTACTACGATCTGCTAAAAACTAAAGACAAAGATGACAGACTCAAAAAGACCTCACAGGACCCAGTTAGGGTCATCACCCCGTATCATCATACCTACCTATTCCGATACATGAAATATTCATTTACAAGTCGGTCAACAGGCTTATGCTGTTTAACCTGTTCCCGACCGGCTCGTGTGCATTTACTGATGCAGAGTGGCAGCATCCCGCGAATTGCCGTCTTTAGATGGCGGCTCACGCATGAGCAGCCAGCTGGCAGGAGCGCGCCACTGGAGGTGCGTTCTCATGCCTGCCGCACTCTGTAGGAGTGTGCCCGTGACTTGGGCAGACCAGATGTCCGCCAGCATACCGCAATTGTTTAGGAGAGGATAAACACGGGGAACCACCGATGTAAACACTACGGTTCCACGCGCTGTCAGGCAGCATTACAGAGATCTACTGATCCCTGTCACTGGGGATCAGTTAGATCTATGGTGCCTCTGACAGCCCAGCCCCTTCACAGTTAGAACATACCCAGGGAACACAGTTAACCCCTAGAGCGCCCCCTCCCCCCGGTTAACCCCTTTACTGCCAATGACATTTATACAGCAATCAGTGGACATTTAAATTTTTGATCGCTGTATAAATGTCATTGGTCCCAAAAAAGTGTCAAAAATGTCTGACATGTCCGCCCCAATATTGCAGTCCTGAAAAAAAAAAAATCTCAGATCGCCACCATTCCAAGTAAAAAAAAAGTTGTAAAAACACCAGAAATAAATTCTCATGGTTTGTAAACGCAGAAACTTTTGCGCAAACCATTCAATAAACGCTGATCGCAATTTTTTTTCTACTAAAAATATGAGGAAGAATATAAATCAGCCAAAACTGATGAATACATTTGTTTTGTTATATATTTTTTTGTATTTGTATTTTAGCAAAAAGTAAGAAATATTGATTTTTTTGTAAAATTGTTCCCCTTTTTTTGTTTATAGCGGTGATCAGAAATGACGCAGAAGGGATCAAATACAACCAAAAGAATGCTCTATTTGTGGGGAAAAAAAGGATGCAAATTTCGTTTGGGTACAACGTCGCACGACCGCGCAATTGTCAGTTAAAGAGACGCAGTGTTCTGGTCCAAAGATGGGAAATCCTTCCGGGGGTGAAGTGTTTAATGTCCATGTGTGTTTGTACATATATGGAATGTATGTTTTTACATATATGAGATTGTCTTTTTCATAAATATTTATCACACTATGGTACGGTTTAGGACAATAAAATGGATATACTTATTTTATTTTGTCTGTCATTTGCCTCATATAAAGTCCCAAAACCCCCTTTCCAGTTCTTTGTGATTAGGGATGGAGGCATGTGTTATGCACATGCTTCATCTAAAGTCCCACCACACCCTTTTTGTTTATATTGAATAGGGATGGAGGCATCTGACCAGCAGATATTCAGTTTGTATACTATTATCTGCCTTTTCCACTTAGTCCCTAAAAGTGTGCAATGGACCCTACCGCACTCCAAACACACAGCATTCAATTTATTTCTTAGCATCTTGCTTCATGCATGTTCAGCAGCCCCTTTGCCCAATGTAATGCGGGTGTTCCATTGAGTCTGTGTAGTCATCTGTGGCCCAGGAGCTGCGATGCGCACTGGCACCCTCCCCCTCCTCTTTCCCCTTATTGCGAGGGGGCTAGGAGGATCGGGCAGGCCATACACTGTGCATCGTTGCCATGCATTATGCTGCACACATGGTGTCACATCCGGACGCCATGGTGAGGATGCTTTTTCTATCCTGGCTGAATATGTGGGGGGTATTTTGGTGCCACTTGCTTGGTGACTCCCCCTCCCATCAAATGATGCCAGCGTAACGCTGGTGGCAACAGGTGTGCAAGCTGATTGAACGCATTTAAAACACTGATCACTGTCTCAGCCTTTTCACTTGCTAGTTTGGTATGGTGCACTTCAGATGAGCATCACACCACAATACAGACACCAAGGTAATTACTTTTGCACTTCCTATGGGCGGCAACAGGTGTGTAGGCTTATTGGACTCATATAAAACACTGATCACTGCCCCAGCCTCTTCATTCGCTGGTTTGGCATGGTGCACTTCAGATGTGGATCAAACCACAATATAGACACTAAGGTAATTACTTTTGCACTCCCTATGGCAGACTTGGTTTATGGATCCCTTTGTCTTTTACACTGCTCTTTTTATTATATTATTACTTATATTTATTTATTTTTATTTGGTTCTTGGGTAAGTCTGCGTTAGGTCTCACTTAACACTTATATACCAGCTACTGCCTGGGATCCCCACCCAGCCCTGTGCACATCTATTTGTCTTTTCACTTGCATAAGCCACATTCTTTACACTCTCCTTGGTACTACGGATTATATCTACATGAGCTATATAAGACTAGAATTTTTTTTATGAATTTTTGCTCATTATTTATAGATACTTTTGAAGATACCCATACTACCATTCAGGACCTATGGAGAATTCCCCATTTGGGGATAATTTTTTCTTGTGTCCATCCCATGTACCGGTCTTGCCACCTCAGCTCCCAGGACAGACCAACTCAGCTGGCCATGTTTCACCATACGCATGTGTGTTATCCCAACATGTAAGTCATTGGGATTGTATTGTCCACTCCCCTTCTTTAATTTACTTCTTGCTGTGTCAGTTTCATACTAGATTTATTGGTATTTATGTCCCTTTTCAGACATGTTAAGGCATCCGCTCCTGAAGAGTGATCTTAATCACAAAACGTGTCAAGCTTTTATGGATGCAGCTATGTTTTAACACTTGATTACTGTATGTTTTACAATTTTGTCATACCAACCAATTCCGCTACATGAAGTATTTATTTACAAGATGGCCAACAGGCTTATGCTGTTTAATGTCCATGCATGCTTCTACATATATGGAATGTATGTTTTTACATATGAGATTGTCTTTTTCATAAATATTTATCACATCATGCTACTGTTTAGGACAATAAAATGGATATACTTATTTTATTTTGTCTGTCATTTACCTCATATAAAGTCCCAAAACCCCCCTCTCCAGTTCTTTGTGATTAGGGATGGAGGCATGTGTTACACACATGCTTCATCTAAAGTCCTACCAAACCCTTTTTGTTTACATCACCCGGTATGGGAGACAATGGGAAGCTGTCAGACAAGTCCTTACAAAACACTGGCACCTGCTAACCAGATCATCGGAACTAGCTGACCATTAATGGTAGCCAAAGAAGCTAAAAATCTAGCCGATGAACTAGTCCACTCAGAGTTCACAAAACCAACACCACGCTCTTGGCTCACAGATCTCCCGCAATTAAAAGGAATGTTCCCCAGTGAAAAATGTAACATCTGTGCCTTGGTGGATCTAACCAATATCTTTACTGATGCGGATAGGAGAAACAACTATGAGATTAAACATGTCATGAATTGTAATACCTCAAGGGTCCTCTACATGATAGAATGCCCGTGCCGCAAGCTTTACATTGGCAAAACAAAGCGCCCCCTGAAAGTGAGGATTGGGGAGCACCTATCCAGCATCAGAGGAAAAGATGATGAAAAGCCACTTGCACAGCATTTCCTGAAGTACCACAGAGGGGATACTAAAAATCTGCGTGTTAACGGCTTCTTTACTCTAAACCTATCAAGTCGCAGAGGCGATTTTAACACAGTGCTTTTACAACATGAAAAGGAGTGGATCTTCCGGCTGGGGACACTGGAGCCGACAGGGTTAAATAGGGAACTCAACCTCCAAGTGTTCCTTAACCCATAGAGAGAGAAATATATAGTTAGGGCCCGTATCCCCATCCAAAGTTAGTCCCCTCAGGAGCCATTATATCTGGTTGACCGAATATAAGCTTAATTACTGTGTTTATATGTAAACTTTTATGAATCCTCTCATATATTTTGCTCCTCTGTTTATATATCATAGTGTAATCTAAAGAAATATCATCGCTTATAGAGTAAAAATGCACTATGTATTTAAAAGCAACTGCTATACCCTAACCCACCCACAAGATGGCGAACTCTACATGCCCCACACTCATTTTTAATTTTAGTGTTAGAAGGGTTAATCAACTAAACCAATGGACTGGGCATGTCCCATGGAGAGGCTGCTGTCATTTGGGAACCTCTCCTAGTCTATAAAAGACCTGGAGAAAAGGGGGCACGCTCCCCTGAAGAATCGCATTGGTGGCCCCTGCCGCTACACACCCTTGGCCACCACCTTGTCCCCACATTTGTCCCCCAATGGCCTGATCAAGCTGAACCTCTGCAACATTGGAGTCCTTTCCCATGTGCATGAGGCACTGGAGGGGTGCACCTGACCATTGGTACCCCTAACCGCACTGGACCCCATTATCGGATCCTCCCACAGAGACCCCATCATCCTCCCTTCCTGATTCAATTGCCCCTTTTTCCTCACAGCCATCTAGCCCAGCCAGCCTTACAGGGACACACTGTAAGTGGGCATTTGATGCAGCGGAGTAGCCTTGAGATGTCCCAGGCTACCACCTGGAGTTCGAGGGAAAACACAAGCTCTCCGGCGTCTAGCCAAACACTGGCCAGACCTCTACTGTATGGAAGACAAATTCGAAGCTAGCCCACAGGAGCCATGATGAAATTGTGATCCCGTTTATACCATCCCGGGCTTTTGACACTAAGGCTGGATTAACACCATTGCGGTGCGAATTCCAGCCTGCTTGCTGCTGAGATGGGACGGAGCCGCCATCCGGCGGTTCTTGTCCATTCTCACAGCGCAGCAGCTGCAGCGGGAGGGAGGGGCCGCAAGCAGGGAGAAAGAGCCCTGTTCAGTGCAGAGCGCATGTCCGTGTTAGATGCCTTCCCATTGAACTTAATAGGCTTGGAATTCACACTGCATTGCACAGAAAATACACACGTTTTCTGTGCAAGGTGGCGTGCGAATGCACCGCACCTATGTGAACCTGACACATTGAAAACAATGTGTTTTCAAGTGTCATGCGAATTGGATGCGGTGTAAGCCATATCCAATTCGCATAGGTGTGAACCCAGCCTTAGTCGTTGTTCCCTTGTTAATGCCGCTTTCAGCACGCAGCAGGAGTGTGAGCCCACTCCATAGAGTTGGAGGACTTTTGATCTATGTTATGTGACTGCATATGATGATACCTCCCCCTTTCAGCTGCTGAAATATTCACCTTCAAGGGAACATGAGTGTCATGGCGGTCTAAGTCCACCTACAGCACTAAGGGAAATTAAACGGGGATTAGAATTGTTTTTACCCCTCTCTCTCCCCCTCCATTTCAGACTAAGTTGGGCCAATACCATCTATACTTTTTGGGACTTTGTACAGATCTCTGCCTAATTAACCATTAAGTGATGATGTACCATGTATGCTTACATTACAATGAGCTCTAGAAATGGTCCATTGAGCTGACAGATGTCACCAGCTTTTATGTATAGCCGTAAAGGACCTGACATAGCAGGAGTTTCCTGTCATTAACTCTAAGCTGACCTTGAGCTCTATACTGTTGTACACTATACCATATTAATTGGTGTTTATTTTAGACAGAGGGTGTGTGGCCACCTTGATGTGTATGTGTGCAGGGGCAATGTTGTCCTTTTAAAGTTTTGTAGTCTGTTTATTAATGCCTGTTTTGCTATAAATAAAGCTCATATGTGGAGAAGACCGCTGATTGCCCCACTGGTTTCCCCTATAGAACACTTTTTGATCCTGTCCCCTTTCCTTCCTTCCAAGTCATTACTTGTTCTGGGAAATGTTGCAAAGGGCACCACCTATCTAGGTGAATCAGTATCTCCCACAGCACTGTATGTCTTGCACTTACCCAGTGCTCCTGTATCCTGGCCAAGATTCAGCCCTCCCTCCTTTTGTCAGTAACAATATGATGCTGAACCACTGAAGTCGTACCGGGTAACTCTGAAAATGTATCTCTATTCCTTATCAGGAACTCTCTAGCTTATTGTTTTTGGGAATAAGATAGGGTGTCTAGAATAGTGACCTTGGGGACCAGAGGGAACTCACCCCCTAGGAGTTACAGGGATGAAGCTCAGTCAATTCCAGCCTATCCTTTCAGGGCTTTAACAGGTTTTTTTTAAGGTATATCTGCTCAGGCTCTCTTTTACCTGCTTGATACACTTTGTAATTCACCTCCCCAACTCTTTCAGTTGCTTCAAATTGATCCTGCCACTTAGCCAGGAACTTCCTTTTAACAGTGGGAACTAACACCAGGACCCTGTCACCAGGTGAGAAAACACAGTTGAACCCCTCTGTTGTATATTCTCCATTAGGCTGCTTGGGCCTAAATCGGCCGAACGAGTTTTTGAAAAACGTACACACGATCGCGAGAGCGAAACAATTTTGCCATCATGTAATGACCGAAATTTGATCTATAAATCATTCAACTGACATAAATGAATCCGTTTTCCATTTGTTTTGTCACATAAGCCCAGTGCAAACTGTTTGGGCGAGAAACACATTAACCATTCAATTTATCATCCGTTCAGCCAAAGTTTTCCAAACCTTTCCTTTGACGTATCGGCTCAAAAACATCACAACCAATTTTTGATCTGTGCCCATTAACTGGACAATAAATGAACAAACTGTCCAAATTACAGATTTTCAAACAATTTTTCATATAGTGTATGGCCAGCATAAGTGTTCTTTTACCATAGGCATGATCACTGCAATCCTTACCTGCATTTGAGTGATATGCTCAATGACACTTTTGTGGGGTGTCTGCTCCCTCTCCCATGTTTCCTTGGCTATGTCTAAGAGCCCCTGAGGGTGTCTTCCCATAGAGCAACTCAAATTTTTTAACATACTCTTTAACGTTTTATTAAAATATTCCATGAAGCCATCAGTTTGAGAGTGGTACACAGAGGTTCACAACTGTGTCACCTTAAATAATTTGCACAACTAGTTACTTGTGACATGAATGGGGTGCCCTGGTCTGTAAGGACCTCCTTAGCGATCCCAATACCACTGAACACCACAAATAATTATTTGGCAATGTTCTTTGCAGATGCAGCGCATAAGGTAACTGCCTAGGAGTAATGAGTAGCATAATCCATGATTGCAAGAATACGCTGATGGCACCGGGCAGACTTGGGGAATGGACCTACAAGGTCCATGGCAATCCTCTCAAAGCACTTCAATAATGGGTAAGACTATAGGCCTTTGGAAGTAGGTAGCGGGGCCGACATTTGACACAAAGGAGAGGATTAGAGTTGAGCGAACACCTGGACGTTCGGGTTCTGCTGGTCCGTCCGAACTTCGGGACAAAGTCCGGGTCCGGGTCCGGACGGAACCCGAACGCTCGCACGGACATGCAGGTCCACAAGCGAGTTGAGATTAGGAGAGGAAACACAGTTTACAGCCGGGGCGATGGATGAAGGTTTCCGGATATCAGAATGGGTAATAACTTCACGAAACTCTCCTAACGGTACCTGGAACATCCAGGTAAGGGGTTCAGACGGGCCACGGTAGTCGCATAAGAACGTTAGTACCTAATACGATGAGTAATGAGGATCCGTCAATGGAATACGCGACGTAGACGTTTCTTGTAACGGTTTATTAATAAACACCACAAGTCACCATAACCCTAGCGATTCCTCCAGGAATGTCTGGTCCCGTGGGGTAAGTACAGTGTTCATTGATCAACACGTTTAATAAATTCCACTGTGTCAACACTTGGAGACACATGGTGAGAGTTTGACTACCGAAGTACCTTA
>BLSH010142107.1:121278-133711 GCA_018402905.1 Glandirana rugosa | reverse complement strand
TACACGATAGACGAATAGTCCCTCGGACTAAACTCATTCCAGACGAGTCACACAAGACCACGACAAAGTATACCAGACCTCGATAAAATGGGACAGGTCATCATACCCAGGGATAACCTGTCTCCCTCTTTTGGAGTCGGTCACTGTCGTCCACATAAACCTCCACCAAGACTAGTCGATCGTCCCCTCACCACTGGGTGACGTAGAACCCACTTGTGGAAGTATATTTTCCCTCGTGTACCCGAGTTCCAATCCTCAGGGTCGGGTGGGTTCGGACTCCCCACTCCGCATACAAGTCGGACCCATACTACTGGACAGGGTAAAATAGCTCCAGACCATATGAAACAGCACCAGAACACACTGAGCAGACCTTACTCAAATCAGGCTCCCTGATAAGCAGATAGCACATACATTTACCTGTCAGCTCTCCTGTTAAGCAGAGAGAGACAAAAACTATATACACTCTCCAGTACCCAGACTAGGAGGGCGCTACACAAATTATGTAACTTCCTTCACAGTTCTGATGGTGGGTGGGATGTAATACATCCTAATTAGCATTTATACCCTCCCAATCTCACCTACAGGAAGAGTCCAAACCTCCCAAGTCCCACTTCACAGATCACAGCATTATTCAAAATCAAATAGGAAACCCCTTCATACACAGCCTGTTCTGAAAGATAGTTGTGCTGCTGCTGGACAGGATTGAATGGATCACAATTAGAATTCAGCCCTACCGAGTTAAAGCAGAGTTCCAGTGGTTTTTGTGTTTATTAAAAGTCAGCAGCTACAAAAAGTGTAGCTGCTGACTTTTATTAAACTCACACTCACCTGCCCCACGATCCAGCAATGCGGCTGCTCGAACCCTCTGTTCTCTCCCTCGCCTCTCACCATTGCCGGCATCAAAAATGTGGGCACCCGGCTGTGAAAGCTTGCGTCTTCACAGCCGGGTGCGCACTGTGCATGCGTGAGTTGTGCTGTGTCTCCTCAATGGCTGGGTAATACTCTGGGACCTGTGACTTGTCCCAGAAGATTTCAGGGAGGGAGGGGGAGAGGATAACTTCCACTTGAGTTGCCTATGCGGCCGAGCAGAAATGTGAGCTGGGTACCTGTCAAAACCAGGTACCCACTCCCCCCCCCCAAAAAAAAAATTACTTGCCAAATGTGGCATGTAAGGGGGTGAGAAGTCCTTAAAGCGCAACTTCCACTTTTGGGTGGAACTCCGCTTTAAATATGCTGACCAGTGTGAACAGGAGAGTCCCACCCTTCAGATCCCAGCCTCCCAGAGCCTTGCTCTCTGTGACGTGATTTATTTACATATGAAGGAAACACCTACATAATAACCTCCCATAGCACTTCCTCTGTTCCTCTGTAGTCTTGCAGTAAGCTATTATTCTCTGGCATGCTGCAAGATAGGAATGGCACATTCACACCTGCTTTGCAAACTGAAGAGCGATTTGCATTTGGATCACTCTACAGAGAGCATTTCACAGGCATTGAGAAGGAGTTGTATTATCTCTGCATCACCTATTTTGACCCCCTAAATGCTGCAGTACTGCACTGCAAACATGCACATTGTGCGCAATTGCAGTGTGGCTCAATTCACTAGAATTGACTGTGTCTCTGCAAGCAGTAGTGCCCACCAAGCACAATAGGAGGTATAGTCTCCACCACATACATGAAGCAGAGTGTTCTCTTCCGGGCGGTGGCAAAACCTTGTGGTTGTGCTGCATTTGTACACCATTAATTTAACCACTTCCCGACCGCCCGCCACAGTTATACTGCGGCAAGGCGGCTCTATTACGCAAATCGTCAAACACGTACGGCATTCCGTGTAATAAATATAGCAGGCATGTGCGCAGCCACCTGCGATCGCTCCACAGAGGCAGCACGGGGATCTGCCAATGTAAACAAAGCAGATCCCCTTTCTTTCAGGGGAGTTGACAGTGATTGTCTGTTCCTAGTGATCAGCAACATCGATCTCTCTGTTCTCCCAGTCAGTACACTCTCCCCACAGTTAGAAAGCACCTCCCTAGGGAAACTTAACCCTTTGATCACCACTAGTATTAACCCCTTCCCTGCCAGTGTAATTTATACAGTAATCAGTGCATTTTTATAGCAATGATTGCTGTATAAATGTCACTGGTCCCAAAAAAGTGTCAAAAGTGTCTGATCTGTCCACCACAATGTCACGGTACCACCAAAAATCACTGATCATCGCCACTACTCGTAAAAAAAAAAAAAATGCCATAAATCTATCCCCTGTTTTGTAGACACTATAACTTTTGCGCAAACCAATCAATAAACTCAATGACCTAAACTGAGGAAGATTTTTTTTTTTTCATTTTTTTGGGGGGGATATTTATTATAGCAAAAAGTAAAAAATATATTTTTTAAATTGTCACTTTTTTTTTTTTGTTTATAGCGCAAAAAATAACAACCTCAGAGGTGATCAAATACCACCAAAAGAAAGCTCTATTTGTGGGAAAAAAATTACATCAAGGTCTTCTCCACTGCCACAGTAACTCCACAGTCCAATGCTAGCCTCTGCATCTATCCCAGACTCTCTCACCCCAGAGTGCTCAGGCATGCCTCTCCTTCAGCTTCCCAGGGGCTGCATCACTCACCGCTGTGACTTGTAGTTCCTCAGGGGGTCTGGATAGCTGCTGGAAGGACAGCTGTCCATGCAACCTGGTGTGGACCGCATGGGAGGAAATTACGTCAAGGGAAGAGGCAGAGACTCGGATCATGGAAAGGATGTTATGACTGTGCAGTAAGGATGGGCTCGGTCGTGTTCACAAGTGCACATGCCTGAGCCTGCCGGGAATTGAATCCTGCACTGCGCTAATAAGAGGCAATGAGACATTCCCGAACATGCCTGAGCCCATCCTTACTGTGCAGGCTACATGCTCGGAGCACACATCACCTTTTTCTGGCCTACTGGGGCCTTATGAAGTGACTTAAAGTCCTTTCACACTGAGCCAGTTTTCAGGCGTTTTAGTGCTAAATATAGCGCCTGAAAACTGCCTCTCAATCCTCCCCAGTGTGAAAGCCCGATTGCTTTCACACTGTATACAGCGCTCTCAAACCGCCCCTGCCATTGCAACGAATGGCTAGCACTTCCGAGGCACCTGCAAAGAGCTTCAGAAGCACCGCAACACTGGGACTTTTAACCCCTTGTTAACCCCTTTTTAGGGGATTGAAAGCATTGAGTTAGCGGTGGCAAAGCGCAGCTTAAATAGCGGTAAAGTGCCGCTAAAACTAGTGGCGGTTTACCACTAACAGACCCGCCGCCCAGGTGTGAAAGGGGTCTTATGAAGTGACTCCCATAGCCTGTCCCGAAACTACAGAGGGTCAAAATATCCTGGGACATGCAGCATCAGGACTGGTAAAGGAAGGAAACAGCAAGTCAGAGAACTCAGAAATTCAGCCAGGAGGAGTGACATCACAGACACAGAAACCTGCTGTATACAGCTAAAGTAGGTAAGTTACACACAATCTGACACTGGGATTGTGACTCATTTACATGCACAATGCATCTGTTGTTTTGGTGAGAAAAAAAGCTAGCATTCTTCTTTACCCTACCTGTAAGGTGGCACATCTGCACAATGTATGCAACCAACTGTAGCAAAACTGCCATTTACAAAGACAAAAAATTCTGCTTCAATCACAAATAACACCTTTAGCCACTTTACTTCTGTTTGAAAAATTGCATCTACGAATTCCTTTCATGTACACCAGACCCTTATCCTAGATAAGGGCCCAGTATGAATGATAATTAGACACCCCCTGCAAAAAAAAAAGTGTCCCTCCAAAAATCCACACCAGACCCTTATCTGAGCATATACGTGTGTGTCCCCTCTCCTGATCCACATCAGGCCATATATCCTTAACATAAGGGGTACATTGCCAGGAGGGTACAAATATGTAATCATATTAGGTCAATGATGTCATGAGCATCCCTGCCCCATTGTTACGTGTGGCTGCAGGGTGGGGAATGTCCTGGCTGCTGATTTGGCTGGTGTGACAGCTTGCTTTCTTGTTCAGTCCAAAACTAAATTTGGACAAAACCTATGCTCAGCCCAACTTACAATCTGTTCACATCTATTCTTTTAGGCTTTGTTTCCACTAGTGTGACTTGTCATGCAACTTTGGACACATAAAGTTGCATGACAAGTCACAGCCCATTGATTTTAATGGCACCTTTTCCAATCTATGCAACTTTGAAAAGAAACAACATTGAAAAGTTTCTTGCACTACTTTGATACGACTTTGATCCAGAGAGTATAAAGTTGGATCAAAGCTGCACTCAAAGACGTATCAAAGTCGCACTCTAAATCGTGTGGCTTTGGGGCCGCAATAGTGGAAACGTAGCCTGAGGTGGATTGAGAGTCCAGTGGAGCGCTGTATGTATGTTTTACATTTGCACATGTGTTTTACATGCATTACCTTGATTTTGTTGAAAAATGCCTCTAAGTTGAACAAAGACCCACACCTGCATGTGAAGAGAACCTAAGACCCCTTTTACACTGAGGCGCTTTACAGGCATTTTTTCACTAAAAATAACACCTGTAAAGCGCCTTTAAACTGCCTCTTCGCAGCCCTACTACCCTAGCCTGTCTATATACTACCCTAGACTGCCTGTATACTACCCTAGCCTGTCTATATACTACTCTTGCCTGTCTATATACTACCCTAGCCTGTCCATTTACTATCCTAGCCTGTCCGTATACTATACGCCGCAAAAATATTCACCCCTGCCACCGTGTACATGGGAAGGGCAAAGGGGGAGGAGTCAGGGACAATGTCAGGGGGGGCGCAAAATGAGGTTTCACCTAGGCCTAGGGTGTCAAAAAAACTTGCACCAGCCCTGGCCCCGTGCACATATATGGCGACGGGGTGGATGCTTTGCACTGGATGTACATGATCCGGCATTTCCAAGTAGGGGTACCGCCCCGTCTATGCTGTCATTCGGTAAAATATAAGGCTTGATTCACATCTATGCATTTCTGCACTGCTTTTTGCTGCGTTTTCTGTGTTTTTTTACTGCGTTTTTACCGTGATTGTGCCATGTTTGCATTTTTTATGCTTTTTTTTTTTTTTGGAAAATGTATTGTTGGGCAGATTTAAACATGCAAAACGTAAATTGCGGCAAAATTGCGTAAAAAACACAATACATGCTTTTCTGCAGCTTCTTCATGTATCTATTGAACCAAAAAAAGCATTGTTTTGTGTTTAAAAAAGTCCTGGCCCTTTCCTAAAATGCAGAGGCAGTGGTGCAGCGCTTAAATAGTCCCAGAAAAAATGTCCATAATCTCTAAGTTCACTATTTCAAGACCCGCCACCAGGGTATTCCTTATGAGGGTAAAAATCCAAACATATGAGACTTCAGGAAAGGCTTCAAAGACCACCACCGTCACCCATGCACACTGGTCCTTACCAGATGGACTCGACCCCCGTTACAGTGGTCAGATCAGCATGACATTACTGGTCAGGTTGCCTGATGGCCAGCCGATCCCCTTCGTGTCACACACTCCCCCCGTCAGATCGCTCAGACTTTGATAGCCCTGGTTGCCTATGTAGAGATCCTCCAAGCTGCGGTTACCACATCCATGACTGTCAGAGGCCACTGCTCCCAGCGTCCTACACTCCTCCAGCTCGTCACCCAGATGTCAGCCGGTATAAAATAAAGGCTCGATATAGTGTAGTATATCAACCATAAAAGATATTTTATTATATCAAAAATTGCACTCACGTGTCACATAGCTCACATGTGAACACAGCTCACAATGAAACATATTAGGGAATGTTTTCAACCATCAAAATGGCCGCAGCGTACCACTGGGCAATGACGTTACGCGTCCCAACTCCTTCCAACGCGTTTCGCCATAGGCTGCTGAAACGTGCACGCCCTTGATAAAGTCAGCCTATGACGAAACGAAGGAGTTGGAACGTGTGACGTCATTGGGCAGCGGTACGCAGCGGCCATTTTGGTGGTTGGAAACATTCCCTAATATGTTTCATTGTGAGCTGTGTTCGATGTGACACGTGAGTGCAATTTTTGATATAATATAATAGCTTTTATGGTTGATATACTACACTATATCAAGGCTTTATTTTATGCCGGCTGACATCTGGGTGACGAGATGGAGGAGTGTAGGGCGCTGAGAGCGGTGGCCTCTGACAGTCAAGGATGTGGTAACCGAAGCTTGGAGGATCTCTACATAGGCAACCAGGGTTATCAGAGTCTGAGCGATCTGATGGGGGGAGTGTGTGATGCAAAGGGGATTGGATGGCAAACAGGCAACCTGACCAGTGATGTCATGCTGATCTGACCTCTGTAACGGGGGTCCGGTCCATCTGGTAAGGACTAGTGTGTATGGGTGACGGTGGTGGTCTTTGAAGCCTTTCCTGAAGTCTCATATGTTTGGATTTTTACCCTCATAAGGAATACCCTGGTGGCGGGTTTTGAAATAGTGAACTTAGAGATTATGGACATTTTTTCTGGGACTATTTAAGCGCTGCACCACACATCTTTTATGTTCCATAGGATCCCATGTTAAAAAAAATTCCCTGCATATCTGCAAAAAGCATGAAAAAACACATTGGTGTGAATGGAGCCTAACACATTGTTAGTCACACAGTTAACCCCTTGATTTCCCCTAGATGTTGACCCCTTCCCAGCCAGTGTTATTAGTACAGTATTTCACAAAAGTGAGTACACCCCTCCCATTTTTTAAATATTTTATTATATCTTTATATGTGACAACACTGAAGAAATGACACTTTGCTACAATGTAAAGTAGTGAGTGTACAGCTTTTATAACAGTGTACATTTTCTGTCCCCTCAAAATAACTCAACACACAGCCATTAATGTCTAAACCGCTGGCAAAAAAGTGAGTACACCCCTAAGTGAAAGTGAAGCGTGTGTAGCCTTTGCCCCCTGGCGGGTTGCTGAATGTAGTGGTTCCACATACTGGATGCCCAATGAATGGATTTAAACTTGAATTGGAACATCTATATACACATCCTGTAAATACACTCCTTCTCTTCCTCCAGCACAAACTTGCTTCTTTATAACTCCTGTTCCACTCTCCTGCACAGACTTGCTTCTCGATGACTCCTGTTCCGCTCTCCAGCACAAACTTGCTTCGGGCCTAGCTAGCACATGGTGAGGCCTGCTGTTATTTTAGCATGGCCTCCGAACCACCCATTACAGGCATGGATTGCGGGCCTCCCAAAGTGTATCAAAGTACATAGGGTGCGTGATGGACTACTGCTTCCAGCCAATCCTCTTCCAGGCCTTGCCAGCCCTCCAAGCTGCAACTGCCCTCTCCACTGCCACAGTGACACCACAGTCTCAACTGGCTCTTGCACTCTTCTCAGACTGTCTCTCACCCCAATCTGCTCTGATGTGCCTCTTCCAGCTTTCCAGGGTGTGCATCACTCACCGACGCCTGTCACTTGTAGTTCCTCTCCTGGAGATCTCTCCCATAGTGCTCTCTCCTGCTGTCCTCTCCCACTCTCTCCTTGTGCCTCTCCTCCAGGATCCCACTCTCTCCTCCTGGATGCACCCAAGCTCTCCCAGGCCAAGGTCACCCCCCCAGACTAGGGGCTCCCCCAAGGCCCCGAAAGCCTCCTCACTATTCCATCTCCATCTCTTCCTCCCAGACTCTCCTCCCAAACTGGGCTGACCCCAGGTACTTAAGGAGGCCTGCCCCCTGCCAATCCAAGTTGGGTATTGGTCAGAGCTCCTTAACATACCTCAGGAAGCTTCACCTCCTTTTCCCCACCATGTCTTACATAACTTTCTGAACCAGAAAGGATGGGTTACCAATGGGTGTCACTACCTGCAGTCACCAGTCACTCCCTAGGCCACTCCTTGACCCAGAATCAAAACAATCAGGCCTCACTAAATTTACCTCAACTAACACAAAATCTCTCTCTAAGCACCTTCCTAAATGTAGAGGGTGCTACATATGTCTTCAGACTTAAACCCTATTGAGCATCTTTGGGGTATCCTCAAACAGAAGGTGGAAGAGCACAAGGTCTCTAACACCCACCAGCTCCATGATGTTGCCATGGAGGAGTGGAAGATGACTCCAATGACAACCTCTGAAGCCCTGGTGAACTCTATGCCCATGAGGGTTAAGGCAATGGTGGAAAATAATGGTGGCCACACAAAATATTGACACTTTGGGCCCAATTTGGACATTTTCACTTAGCAATTTAGACATTAATTGCTGTATGGTAAGTTATTTTACGGGGACAGCACATTTACACTGTTATTCAAGCTGTAAACACACTACTTTACATTGTAGCAAAGTGTCATTTCTTCAGTGTTGTCACATGAAAAGATATAATAACATTTTTACAAAAATGTGAGGCGTGTACTCATTTTTTTGAGATACTGTATAGTGACAGTGTATAGTATTAGCACTGTTCACTGTAATAGTGTCACTGGTGATGTCAGTGTCAGTTCCGACCCAGTGTCAGTTAGTGTCAGATTGTCTGCCACGCTATCACAGTCCCATTATAATTTGCTGATCACAGCCATTACTAGTATTAAAAAAAAATCCAGAATAACTTTCACACAAACCAATCAATATACACTTATTGAGTTTTTGTTTACCAAACACATGTAACAGAATACATTTTGGACTATATTTATGAAGTAATTTGATTTTTTTTTATTGAATACATTTTATAGAAGAAAGTAAAAACATTTTTTTTTTTCATTTTTTTGGTCTTTTTTCCTTTGTGTATTAAAAAAATAAAAAAACCCAGTGGTGATCAAATACCAACAAAATTAATTTCTATTTGTGTGAATAAAATTATAAAAATGCAATTTGCGTACAGTGTTGCATGACTGCGCAATTGCCAGTTAAAGTAATGCAGTGGCAAATAGCAAAAAATGCCCTGATCATGAAGGGGGTAAAACCTTCCTGAGCTTAAGTGGTTGAGTTCCACCCAATAAGTGTAGGTGACCCCCTGACATGACACAATTGGCATGTCATTTTTTGGGGGGGAGGCAGGGACCCTGTTTTCACAAGGTTCCAGCTCCTACTTCCTCTCCTGGGGCAGCGGAACTGGAAGGAAGTTCGCCTCTTCCCCCTCCCTCCCGGCAATCTTCTGGGACACGTCACAGGTCCCAGAAGATTGTCCGGCCATTCACAGTGTGCAGCACGGCTTGCAGATGCGCAGTGCACGGCCGGCCATGAAGCCACAGCTGGGCATCCACACTTGCTATACCGGCACCAGCAGGGAGAGAGGAGTGAGGCAGCGGGCGGCCGCATCGCTGGACCGTGGGACTGATAAATATGCCATAGAAAGTGTTTTGCTATATCTGTTTGATAAGTGAAAAAAATACCTGTTGATCCTGCCAGAAATCCAATTTGTTGATAACTTCCTGCGATCTTTGCCTGCCCTGCACCGTTAGCAGATAACATTATTCTTGCTGTGAACTATAGAACACCTCCCTCCATGCTATAGGGAAGAGGGGGAGTTCTTTAGACCTGCATAGTGCACAAGCATGGTAGTAGAATATAACCACATTACATTTGCAAACTCCCAAATTCAAGCTATGAAGTTGAAAACAATTCTCCAGAAACTTGTACATCATCAAGTTTTACAGTTCAAAATATAATTCATTTTTAAAGCTTCCTAAGTGGTTTACGGTAGACCTCCAATTACTTAGAGCTGCTAAGCTTTGACCATTTGCAACACTGAAGGAACTATTTGGATATGTGGGCATATCATTCAACATTCTGTGCATGTTGATACACAGCTGGAGCAATATTAAAATGTATTTTCCAATTCAGTCTGATGGCTTAAATCTGAAGTTATGAATAGTTTACCAATCACCCTTTCAATGACCACCTCTATCGCCACACTGCTAGGGTTAAATTCTTATTTAGCCTAGGGTTAGAAAAATAAGCAGCAATATTTAACCTTGTTCCTTCTTCCTCAGTAGACTCTTCCACTCTCCATTTTCCCGGCATGTCAGTGGGCCCTCACTGTGATGACATTGGAAGGCCTGCAACCAGTGGAGTGGCAAAGCGGGTGGTTTCAGGGAAGCAGGCTTGAAGCTAGGAGGAAGATCACAAGTGGGAGGAATAGGGAAAATATTACTTCCTGTTCCTCTTCTCCTCAACTAAACTAATATTAAAGCAGGGAAGAGGGGACACTGCAAGAGTCATTCTTACTGCTCTCTGGAGTTAGACTATCAAATCCAATTTGTTCTTGTAAAGGTTTGACATGAAATAAGAACAAAGTAAATCCCTCTATAGTGTGTACTTTTCTCAATCCAGAGCGCTATGTGCCATTTCTCTCTGCTGCCTCATTCTTCTGCTATTTGCATGAGTGACTTCTGATAGCCTAACCTTACACCAATTAAAAAGATGACAGAGGACTTCCGGTTCCGGCTCCTGATGAGGAAGGAGTGAGGGACGGCGGCTCCGGTATATATCAGCCTATAAATTCGGTAATATACCGATCTGAGCGCTCATCGAGCCTTACTTGGATACCCTGCTCACTAGAGCACGCCCGGGAACCATCCGGAGATGGACAAATTCGTTTTACACGGCGGGCCGGCCGTGGCGCCAAATCCTCGGCCAGACGCGGCTGCAACGAACCTTCGTTCGGCTGCAACGAACCTTCATTCGGAAACAGCGGCACCGAACCTTCGTTCGGAAACAGTGGCACCGAACCTTCATTTGGAAACAGCGACACCGAACCTTCATTCGGACATTTCAGCTATGGATCCGGCCGCTGAAAATGGATCGCAAATGCAGCACATGGCGGCACCTCCCCCTTTGTTTTCTCCGAGTGCGGGGAGGATAGAAACTACGGAGGACCAATACACTCGACTGGCCCAAGCGGTGGCGGCTTTACTCAACCCTACCATCACTGCGACAGTTGAAAGGGCCATAGCGACTGGCATGGCACAACTCAAGAAAGAAATACAGGATCACACCCAACGAATAGGTGAGCTGGAAAACCGCGTCTCTAACGTGGAAGATGAAGTGCAAACCACGCTAACCAGGGATCAGCAATTTCAACAAACGCAGCAATTCCTTCTTGATAATATCGATGACTTGGAAAACCGCTCTCGCAGGAATAACCTAAGGATTGTGGGCCTCCCAGAATCATATAACGCCGGCTCCCTACAAGACCTTTGTGAGATCCGCATACCCCAAGCATTAGGTATCGGCAAACCTGTCGAAAGAGCACACCGCATGGGAGCCCCATCGAATGAGCGCCGTTCTCCCCGCCAAGTCATTGCAAAATACCTCAACTACACAGACCGACTAGCCATCATTCGGTCATTCAGGAACGCAAAATCCCTACAGTTCGAAGGCCACAAATTATTGATCTTTGCGGATTATTCACAAGAAACATCCAGACGACGTAAAGCCTTCCAACCGGTCTGTGCAGCACTATACCAAAAAGGAATCAAATTTACGCTCTCCTATCCGGCCTCCTTAAGATTCACCGACCCATCTGGCACTGCTAAGATGTTCAACCACCCAGAAGAAGCGGCAGATTATGTCCAGGCCTATCTCCATATCCCGATGGACACACATCCTCCACCCTCCAATGCTATGTCTCCGGGGCTCCGAGACGTCCGCAGCCCGAGAAAAGACTCGCCAAAAAGGCCTCGATATGCATCTAAATCAACTCGAGAGGATCGCTCTTGAATCACCATGCCCGAGAATCCTCAGATACCCCAAGGTTTATGTGTTAATTTAGTTCCTATTATCCTACTCCTCGGTTAAGTTTACCTCAGGATCTGCACTTATGTCTCCTGGAGGCTGTTATTAACCTGTCTGATGTTAATTAGTCTGGTTTACTCCATCCTGTAAAAATGCCTAGTGACTAAGTTATGGTGCCAAAATCTCTGTCATTTCCCATACCCCTGGTCCTCCACTTAGCCTTGCCGGAAAACTGCGGGAGGTGCTGAAAATACGATCACATATTTCCCCTCTCCCCCCTTCGTCCTTACTGGTCGTTGCGGAGGGTATCTCTCGCCCCCTCCTTTCCCGGGTTCGCTGTTCCGTATTCGGTACCACCTGCGCTTTACCGGTAACGCTGTTCATGTGGTAGATTCCTCATGAGGAAAGACGTGAAGCCTATACTGATGCTCCTTATTGTTTGTTTATTTATGTTATCCCCTTATTGTATCTCAAACCACTATGGGACTGTGCATCTTTGGTCCTCACCCAACTTGAGCTGGCACGCTAAACCCCCCAGTCTTGCATCCACCTGCTATGATAAACTCATTCGAATCCCCTTACCCCATCACAACCATCTTAATACACACTATGATAATCCGCTCCGAGTACACCCACCCTGAAGATCATCTCATGGAATATTAAAGGGCTTAGATCACCTAACAAGAGGATGGCCGTCAAAAGGCCGTTCCGATTCACCTCC
>BLSH010142107.1:86004-113769 GCA_018402905.1 Glandirana rugosa | reverse complement strand
GAAAGGTTTTTCCCCAGTGAAACACCCATTAAGGTAACAGGACACATCTCATTTCTCAACCACCTATTACACTTTTGAAGGCCCTGGAGCACCAGGACAATGGAATTACCCACAAAGTGACCTCATTTTGGAAAGCTAACACCTCAAGGTATAATCTATGAGGCATAATGAGTCTTTTGAACGGTTCATTTTTTTCCAGAAGTTTTTGGAAAATGTGGAAAAAAATGAAACCACATTTTTTTTACACAAAGTTGTCCATTTATAAGATAATTCTAACACATAGCATGCACATAGCTAAAATGACACCCAAAAATCTATTCTGCTACTCCTTCTGAGTATGGCGATACCACATGTGTGAGACTTTTACACAGCCTGGCCACATACAGAGGCCCAACATTGAACTAGCCCATTCAGGCATTTTAGAAGCATAAATTACACATCTCATTTCTCAACCACCTATTACAATTTTGAAGGCCCTGGAGCACCAGGACAATGGAATTACCCACAAAGTGATCCCATTTTGGAAAGCTAACACCCCAAGGTATAATCTATGAGGCATAATGAGTCTTTTCAACGGTTCATTTTTTTCCAGAAGTTTTTGGAAAATGTGGAAAAAAATGAAAACGCATTTTTTTTACACAAAGTTGTCCATTTATAAGATAATTCTAACACATAGCATGCACATAGCTAAAATGACACCCCAAAATCCATTCTGCTACTCCTTCTGAGTATGGCAATACCACATGTGTGAGACTTTTACACAGCCTGGCCACATACAGAGGCCCAATATTGAACTAGCACCTTCAGGCATTTTAGAAGCATAAATTTCACATCTCATTTCTCAACCACCTATTACACTTTTGAAGGCCCTGGAGCACCAGGACAATGGAATTACCCACAAAGTGACCTCATTTTGGAAAGCTAACACCTCAAGGTATAATCTATGAGGCAAAATGAGTCTTTTGAACGGTTCATTTTTTTCCAGAAGTTTTTGGAAAATGTGGAAAAAAATGAAACCGCATTTTTTTTACACAAAGTTGTCCATTTATAAGATAATTCTAACACATAGCATGCACATAGCTAAAATGACTCCCCAAAATCCATTCTGTTACTCCTTCTGAGTATGGCGATACCACATGTGTGAGACTTTTACACAGCCTGGCCACATACAGAGGCCCAACATTGAACTAGCCCATTCAGGCATTTTAGAAGCATAAATTACACATCTCATTTCTCAACCACCTATTACAATTTAGAAGGCCCTGGAGCACCAGGACAATGGAATTACCCACAAAGTGACCCCATTTTGGAAAGCTAACACCCCAAGGTATAATCTATGAGGCATAATGAGTCTTTTCAACGGTCCATTTTTTTGCAGAAGTTTTTGGAAAATGTGGAAAAAAATGAAAACGCATTTTTTTTACACAAAGTTGTCCATTTATAAGATAATTCTAACACAGAGCATGCACATAGCTAAAATGAAACCCCAAAATCCATTCTGCTACTCCTTCTGAGTATGGCGATACCACATGTGTGAGACTTTTACACAGCCTGGCCACATACAGAGGCCCAATATTGAACTAGCACCTTCAGGCATTTTAGAAGCATAAATTTCACATCTCATTTCTCAACCACCTATTACACTTTTGAAGGCCCTGGAGCACCAGGACAATGGAATTACCCACAAAGTGACCTCATTTTGGAAAGCTAACACCTCAAGGTATAATCTATGAGGCAAAATGAGTCTTTTGAACGGTTCATTTTTTTCCAGAAGTTTTTGGAAAATGTGGAAAAAAATGAAACTGCATTTTTTTTTACACAAAATTGTCCATTTATAAGATACTTCTAACACATAGCATGCACATAGCTAAAATGACACCCCAAAATCCATTCTGCTACTCCTTCTGAGTATGGCGATACCACATGTGTGAGACTTTTACACAGCCTGGCCACAAACAGAGGCCCAACATTGAACTAGCACCTTCAGGCATTTTAAAAACATAAATTACACATCTCATTTCTCAACCACCTATTACACTTTTGAAGGCCCTGGAGCACCAGGACAATGGAATTACCCACAAAATGACCCCATTTTGGAAAGCTAACACCCCAATGTATAATCTATGAGGCATAATGAGTCTTTTGAACGGTTCATTTTTTTCCAGAAGATTTTGGAAAATGTGGAAAAAAAATGAAAACGCATTTTTTTTTACACAAAGTTGTCCATTTATAAAATATTTCTAACACATAGCATGCACATAGCTAAATTGACACCCCAAAATCCATTCTGCTACTCCTCCTGAGTATGGGGATACCTCATGTATGAGACTTTTACACAGGCTGGCCACATAAAGAGGCCCAGCATTGAAGCAGCACCGTCAGGCATTTTAGAAGCACAAATTACATATCTCATTTCTGAACCACCTATTACACTTTTGAAGGCCCTGGAGCACCAGGACAATGCAATTACCCCCAAATACCCCATTTTGGAAAGTTAACACCCCAACGTATAATCATATAGAGGCCCAACATCCAAGTAGCACTTCCAGGCTTTCTAAGAGCATAAATTACACATACCATTTTCTGACTACCAATCACATTTATGAAGGTTCTTCATATTTGTAACACATAGCATGTACATACCAAATAACAAAAGATTACCTGTGGTTTTAGTAGTGCAGTGGTCCACAGAGGAGGGCATCAGTCCAGGCAGCAGGCAGGGATGTGGTCAGTGACAACAAAAGCAATCGTCCAAGCAGCAGGCAGGAATATTGTCCATAGTACAGGCAGAAATACTGTCAGCACAGCCAAAGCATTGGTCCAGGTAGCAGGCAGAGATGTCAAGGCAGAAATACTATCCATAGTCAGTAGAGGCAGCAGGCAGAGATATAGTCAACACAGCCAAGGCATTGGTCCAGGCAGCAGGAAAAAAACATGGTCCATAAAGTCCTGGGTAATTACAGGCAGCAATATGGTCAGCACAGCCAAAGTATTGGTCCAGGCAGCAGGAAGAAACATGGTCAAGATAGTCCTGGGTCATTAGAGGCAGCAATATGGTCAGCACATCCAAAGTGTTGATCCAGGCAGCAGGAAGAAAGGTCCATAAAGTCCTGGGTCATTACAGGCAGCGATATGGTCAGCACAGCCAAAGTATTGGTCCAGGCAGCAGGAAGAAATATGGTCCAGATAGTCCTGGGTCATTACAGGCATCAATATGGTCAGCACAGCCAAAGTATTGGTCCAGGCAGCAGGAAGGGCCATCAAGCTTAGGGCCAGGGGGCAGGGGTAGAGGCTTCTCCCACCCAAACGCTTTGAAGCCTCTGGGAAACCAGACCCTGTTCTAGAACACAGAAAACCAAACACTGGTTTTCTATACTCCGAGCCCCTCACATGTGTGAGACCCCTGTGTACTAATGTATAAGGGCAAAAGATCAGTCCAAGTGGCAGGCAAAAACATGGTCAATCAACAGGCTGAGGTCATACACGTGGAAGTCAGAAACATGGTTTGAAACGGCAGGCAAAGACATTGTCGGTAAACAGGCCAGGGTCAGTTAAAATAAAGGTATAATGCAGCGCCCAAATCACATATATTAATGTCAAAAGAAGAAATGTTCATATGAAAAAATAAAGTTCAGATAAAAGAATAAATTCACTCCACAGGGGATGAATCCCAATATGCATGAATCCAGATGTAAACAAACCTATCTGTAGGGGAACACACAGGCCAACAGGGTATTCTGATAAATCCAATAAGTATTAATGGATGTGAGCTTACCAGAATCCCACAGGCAATGCGCAGATAAATCAATGAGAAGGGTGGTCTGCTGTCATCAGGGTCCACTGAAGGATGCACAGGTCACAGGTATCCAAGGAGAAGGTGGTCTGGGACTGGTGGGTATCAACCGTTGATGGGAGCCCAAGGTGAAGGAGAGGCCAAAACTATCTCTATCCTTAGAAAACGTCTCCAGCTTCTCCAAACCAGTATTCTCAGCCGATATTGATGTTTATCATATTGCAGTAAGTAGAAGAAAAAGCCGAAATAGTGTAATACTGTATGTTGAAAATGTATTCAAATAAATGAATCATACTCACAATGTATAAGATTTAAAAGAGCTCTCAATAAAAATCGTGACAGGGGGGCACGGAAACCCGACGCGTTTCGGCTCCAATAGCCTTCATCTGGGGTATGCCCCCCTCCTGTCACTACCCATATATATAACAAATGCATATAGATTGATAAACACGCCCACAAAAGGTTGAGACTGGAAGTCCATTTCAGTTATCAAAATGGCGCCGAATGGCGTGAGTTCCACGCCTCGATTTCAAATTCCCACATGTTTGATTATGTGTAAAATAATGGAATTTTGTTATTAAATTTATTCAAAAGAATATTATTGGGTGAAAAAATCAGTAAATCAGAAGTTGTTCCTACAAAAAAGGACCAAATAAGACATAAAACTCAACACTGATTAAGGTGAATGGCGTCCAGACCGGAAACAGTCATGGAACCGGAAATGATCAATATGGTAACATCCAGATTAGACCGGAAGTAGTCATACAGCCGCGTCGGATCGCTGCTATGTCTTCCATATAGAGGAAGCCCACGTTACTTCCTTCAAATCTGGTGTCAGCAGAGGAGGTCAAAATGCCTCCATAGTCAGATGCTGGATAAAAACTAAGAAAAAAAGAAGAACTAAGAAAAAGTGTATAAATAGAATATGTATAACAAATACCCATGAGGTATAAAATACCCATAAGCTTAATACAAAATTGTGCAACAAGTGATAGATTGCTAGTAATTAAATTAAAACAATAGCGAGACTTGGCAGCGCTTTTCATATATTGGAGGTGGTCAAAAAACAACATCTAATCAACACCCAACTACTGTCAGCAGAGGGCGTCAAAAAATGCCAAAAAAGGAGGTGTTTAAGTGTCCCAATGTGTCCAGGTGATGATGTATAGTATAAATGTGCATTAAGAAAAATTATGAAGAAGTGCGAATATTTGTAATAATTAATAATATATATAAATAAGAAAGTGCAAAGTGTAATGAATATAATTGCGCCAGATCGATCTCAAAAATTGACCCGCGATTTATAAAATTATAATATCGAATAAACGGTAACTCTTTTGCGGTCAATCAAATGCTAAAATACAAAAAGTTTAAGGAGCAGATTAAGAACAAATATGCTTTTAAAGGAACTAAAATCCCCACACACTATATCAGAACCTACAAAATAGTCCCAGGAATAAATAGAATCAGTAAAATTAATAAGCATGTAACATTAGCAAAAATATGTCTTAAAACAAATATGTTCTAAAAATTCAAAAATCGTCATAGAGTATAAACGAACCTTCAAATATATCCAATGTAAAATAATAATAAACGAGCATAAAAGCATAACAATAAAACCATAAGAAATCTTTATCTTGGAGTTCACTTGTCAGGAAAATGTAAAATGTTGGGTGATATTAACTATGCCTTACTAATGAAGGAATTTATGTCCCAGTCAACGTTCATACCATGGGGATGGTAGCTTTTCAAGGAATAAATCCAGGAAGTTTCAAGTTGCGTTGAGGTCAGAAACATCGTTTGAGACGGCAGGCAAAGACATTGTCGGTAAACAGGCCAGGGTCAGTTAACGTGGTAGCAAGTAAATGATCCACACAGGTTTTTGAAACGGGAAATGGCAGTCTAAAGTCTATATTGGGAACTAATATGTGATTTGGGTATGGTAATTTTTTAAACAATGTCCAATACACAGGCCAGGTTGGGAGGGACAGTCGGGGCAATAATACGTGGTATCTCTTCTGATTCCTCTGCTGGAGCATACACGGCATCTCTTCTGTCTTCTTCTTTCGGATTCTGTGGGGGGGATGGGGAAGGGATAATATTGCTCGTGGAGTCGACTCACACTGTTGGAGCGAATACTTTCTGGGACGGGTCCTTGATGATAAATGAGGGCAGTAATGATGGTTTCGATGTACTTGAAGTAGGTGAGGGATTGGTTTTGGGAGGATTTTTGGCAACACACAAACAAATTAAACATGACCATATGAAAGAGGTGAAATGCGGCTTTCTTATACCAATAACGGGACTTGCGGGTAGATAAATAGGGCTGTACCATCTGGTCGTTTAAATCCACCCCCCCACATGAAGAGATTGTAATCTTGGACGCCCTTGGGCTTTACAACGGGGCCTTGCCTTCTTTGGATCTCCACCGAGTTGTCATTGTGGATAGTTGAGAGGATGTAGACATCTTTTTTGTCCCTCCACTTCATGGCCAATACCTCTTCATTCCTCATGAAGGCAGATTCCCCGTTTTGCAGCTTTCGGGTGAGGAGATTTTTTGGGAAGCCCTTTCGGTTTTTCTTGAATGTCTCGCAGGCCAGGGTTTTCTTTTGATAAAGATGGCGAAATAGGGGCAGGCTGATATAATAATTATCCAGGTATAGGTGGTGTCCTTTTCCAAAAAGGGGGTATGCCAGCTCCCAGACAATCTTCCCACTGGTCCCAAAATATGTGGGGCAATCACGGGGCTGGAGTTGGGAGTCTTTGCCTTCATAAATTCTAAAGGAGTACACATAGCCAGTGGATCGATCGCACAACTTGTTGAGTTTTATTCCATACCTGGATCTCTTGCTGGGTATGTACTGCTTGAAATTTAGGCGGCCAGTAAAATGGATGAGGGACTCATCCACACAGATATTTTTATCTGGGATGAAAACTTGGACAAATGTCTGGGAAAATGAATTAATTATGGGGCGTAGCTTATTTAATTTGTCATGGTTGGGGTGATTTCGGGGAGGGCACTGCAAATTATCGGTAAAATGGAGGAAACGCATTATCATGTCGTATCTTGTCCTCGACATGACAGCGGAGTATATGGGCATGTGTTGGATTGGGTGGGTGGACCAATATCCATGGACTTCATTTTTTTGTGTAATGCCCATATTTAGTGTGAGGCCCAAAAATATTTTAAATTCATCCAATGTCAGATGACGCCAATGGAACATGCGGGCATATGATGAAGTGGGATTGGCCGCTATAAATTGTTCTGCGTACAGATTAGTTTGGTTCACAATATTCTGTAGCAATTCAGGGGTAAAAAACAAATAAAAATAGTCCAATGGGCCAAAATTTGTGGTGTCAACCTGCACACCTGGTTATCCGGTGAAATTGGGGACTATTGCAGATCCTGAGTTGGTGGGCAACCACACAGGGTTTGCCAGGGCATCGGGTAGGAAGGACTGAGCCCGGGCACGGATTAGGGTTCTTGGGGTTGGGCGTGTAGTTCCAGTGCTGGTACTGGGCTCCTCTTCTTGGGGTCTGGTGCTGCTGGTGGTGGGCAGGTCTTCGGTTCTTGGGCCTAATTGTCTCATTCTTTTAGGAGGGGGGGCAGTTTCCTCCGCTGAATTGGACTCTGATCCGCTGCCCTCTATTGGCTCATACTCTGAACCAGAATCGTTTGATGAGAGCTCCCCGCTGCTCTCATCATCCGACATGGCTAGAATTTCATACGCCTCCTCAGGGGTATATCCTCTTTGAGACATGATAGAGTGGGCCTGGGGAATATACTGATGGCGGTACTGATGGGTGGCGGTATTGGTGGTGGACCTGCGTTTAGTGGTACCGGTGGCTGTACTGGTGGCTGGCCTGTGTGGCGGTACCGATGGCGGTACTGGTGGCTGAACTGGTGATACGGGTGGCTGCACTGGTAGCGGATTTATTTAGTGGTACCGGTACTGGGGGCTGGCCTGTGTGGTGATATTGATGGTTGTTGACTGATGGGCTGTGTGACAGATGGGCTGTTGACAGATGGGCTGTGTGACAGTTGGGCTGTTGACAGATCCAATGGTACTGGTGACAGGTCCTCTTTATTGTGTGGCGGTACCGGTGGCGGTACTGTGTAGCGGTACCGATGGCGGTACTTGTGGTGACAGATGGGCTGTGTGACAGATGGGCTGTTGACAGATCCAGTGGTACTGGTGACAGGTCCTCTTTATTGTGTGGCGGTACCGGTGGCGGTACTGTGTAGCAGTACCGATGGCGGTACTTGTGGTGACAGATGGTCTGTGTGACAGATGGGCTGTTGACAGATGGGCTGTTGACAGATCTGGTGACAGGTCCTCTTTATTGGGGGGGTGTGTGGTGTTGTGCACAGTAGTACAATACTGACTGACTGACAGACACTGAAATACTACTCACTGATCCCTGCTCTGCTCTCTCCTCACACGATCGGTGTGTGAGGAGAAAAAGCAGGGATCACACAGTTACTATTTTTTGTTTTCATTTGTGACCAGCTGTGAATGGACACAGCTGGTCACATGGTAAACAGCCAATTTCATTGGCTGTTTACAGATCGGGAAAGCGCTGTGTCCAAGGGACACCCGCTCCCCCCCGATCACGTGGGCGCGCCTCCAGGCGCGCGCACAGCATGCACTTGCGGAGCGCTGCCGCTTGCCTGCATGCTATGATCGGCTGTGTCTTATACACAGCCGATCATACGGTAAACGGCCAATTTATCTGGCTGTTTACCGTGATCAGTGATGGCCCGTGTCCGGCGGACACGAGCCGTGCACGATCGCCGCGATGCGCGCCCCCGCGGGCGCGCGCTAGCGGCTTATCCTGAGGACGTCAATAGACGTCCAGACAGGATAACGAACACCCCGCCCGGACGTCATTTCTCTATACGCCGGGTGGGAAGTGGTTAATAAATTTTTATTATTTTTCAAGATGACAAGAAAATTTAACATACAAAGTTGCTTATAGCCATATAGAGCAAAGGCAATGAGACATGATGAGTACATAGGTAAGTATAATTGTAGGTGTATCCGACCTAATTTGAGACATTGGCCTGCCGTGGGTATCCACAACCGGCCGAGGTCTGCTGTCTGTTCCATGATTAATTAAGAGCAGGAGGGGTCCCCCCCCCGCCGACACCCCAACCGGGAGTAAGCTGTGCCGGATGGATAGGGGACCACCCTCCCTACAAAATGTCAGCTGTTTAGTGACATTGCATCAGACAGCAAATAATATTAATTGTGGATTATATAATGGTCATATCACTCATGGCGGATCTGTAGCCTGATATCACATTACATCCTTGATAAGCCACCTTTGCATAATACAAAAAAAAACAAAGAAAAGAGGTCACAATAGTTGAGGAGTCAGGAAGTACAGAAGAGAGAAGAGGATAGAAAGGAGGAGAAGAGATAAAGATAGATGAGTTAGAGAATAGATCAAGAGATTCCCAACCGGCATGGGGTGAGAGACTTTGAATGTGTTGAATGAAAAAAACTTACATTGTGTACCCATAAGCATGCTAAAAATGTATTCATAGTGAGTCAATTTCAGTTTTATAAGTCCTTAGACATTTCTTTCTAGAACAAAATCAGCAAGGGCAGCCTTTGTAGTCCTCTCAATAAAGGTTTACGTTTTTAGGATTATTAAAAAATTGATTATACACAATACATATGCACACTCCCTGTACCTATACAGCATACCTGTACAGCATTATTTGAACATAATCTGCCATCATTATAAGGGAAATTTACAAAAGAGCATACCATTGCATAGGAACCTGTAGGCAGGTGTAGTTAGCCTTCTCACCTGTAGTTTGCCTAGTACCCACATTGTATGGGAAGAAGCATGTCATAAGGGGCATCTAGAGATTCCCTACAGTGCCTTGAGAGAGGAAGGTAGTTTGACTGGACACCAAACTCTCAAACTCTTAGGTGATAAAGCCTTTTAAATAAGCAACATTTTGGCATGCTTCTGGTGAGTGAGTGGTAGGGAGAGGAAGCCACTTGTAAGGGACAGTGTTTGGTACAGGGTAAGGTTCTAGAAGAGGAAGGATAGCTAAGGAAGGGCTTCTTCTTCACTTCATAAACTCCAGTGCACAGTGTGAAGGTGTGGAGCAAGTGCAAACAGCAGAAACATTCTCTGCCTATTCAAGAAGGGACACTACCCCTGATAACAAAAGCCATCCTCCAGTGACATATACTGAAAACACTGAGACTGTATATCAGCTGGATTGCTTATCCACTTCAACTCCAGAAGGTTTTACCCTCTTCATGACCAGAGAATTTTTGCTATTTAGCATTGTGCTACTTTAACTGGCAATTGAACCGACATGCAATACTGTAGGAAAATGAAATTGTTATCATTTCGTGCTAATTGAGCCTTCTTTTGGTGGTATTTGATCACCACTGAGTTCTTTTTTGCAAAAAATAAATGAAAAAAGACCAACATTTTTTTTAAAAAAAGATATTTTCTATCCCTGTCACAAAACATATCCAATAAAATCAAATTTTATCATACACTGGGGCCAAAAAGTATTCTGCTACCTGTCTTTAGTAAAAAAAATCCCATTACGTGTATATTAATTGGTTTGTGTGAAAGTTATAGTATCTACCATTATGGTATATTCTGTATATACAGTATCTCACAAAAGTAAGTACACCCCTCACATTTTTGTAAATATTTTATTATATCTTTTCATGTGACAACACTGAAGAAATGACACTTTGCTACAATGTAAAGTAATGAGTTTACAGCTTGTATAACAGTGTACATTTGATGTCCTTTCAAAATAACTCAACACACAGTCATTAATGTCTAAACCGCTGGCAACAAAAGTGAGTACACCCCTAAGTGAAAATGTCCAAATTGGGCCCAAAGTGTCAATATTTTGTGTGGCCATCATTATTTTCCAGCACTGCCTTAACCCACTTGGGCATGGAGCTCACCAGAGCTTCACAGGTTGCCATTGGAGTCCTCTTCCACTCCTCCATGACGACATCACGGAGCTGGTGGATGTTAGAGACCTTGCACTCTTCCACCTTCTGTTTGAGGATGCCCCACAGATGCTCAATAGGGTTTAGGTCAGCAGACATACTTGGCCTTTACCCTCATCTCCTTTAGCAAGGCAGTGGTCATCTTGGAAGTGTGTTTGGGATCGTTATCATGTTGGAATACTGCCCTGTGGCCCAGTCTCTGAAAGGAGGGGATCATGCTCTGCTTCAGTATGTCACAGTACATGTTGGCATTCGTGGTTCCCTCAATGAACTGTAGCTCCCCAGTGCCAGCAGCACTCATGCAGCCCCAGACCATAACACTCCCGCCACCATGCTTGACTGTAGGCAAGACACACTTGTCTTTGTACTCCTCACCTGGTTGCCACCACACATGCTTACCACCTGAACCAAATACATTTATCTTGGTCTCATCAGACCACAGGACATGGTTCCAGTAATCCATGTCCTTAGTCTGCTTGTCTTAAGAAAACTGTTTGTGGACTTTCTTATGCATCGTCTTTAGAAGAGGTTTTCTTCTGGGATGACAGCCATGCAGACCAATGTGATGCAGTGTGTGACTTATGGTCTAAGCACTGATAGGCTGACCCCCCACCCCTTCAACCTCTGCAGCAGTGCTGGCAGCACTAATACGTCTATTTCCCAAAGACAACCTCTGGATTAGGGTTGCCACATCATCCCTTTAATCCAGGACACATATTAATTACACAGGTTCTTTGGCTGATTAAAGTGGTAATTAAACTCACTTGGTGCCTTATCTGCATTAAATTAGCCTCAGAACCTGTGTAATTCATATGTGTCCTGGATTGAAGGGATGATGTGGCAACCCTACTCTGGATATGCTGAGCATGTGCACTCAAATTCTTTGGTTGACCATGGCGAGGCCTGTTACATAGTTACATAGTCAGTGAGGCTGGAAAAAGACACAAGTCCATCAAGTCCAACCCATGTGTGTGTTTTTTATGTCAGTATTACGTTGTATATGCCCCAATTTTGTGGTCCGTTAGGTGTGCATCTAATAGTTTTTTAAAATTATCTATACTACCAGCAGAAACCACTGTTTTTGGAAGAGAATTCCACATTCGCACTGCTCTTACCATAAAGAAACCCCTACGCATCTTAAGGTTAAACCACCTTTCTTTCATTCTCAGTGAATGGCCGCGTGTCTTCGTGTTTTCCCTTGCGCTGAATAGTTTTGCCCCTAAAGCGGGGTCACCAGTACAGTATTTGTACATTGAAATCATATCCCCTATCAAGCGTCTTTTCTCCAGAGAGAACACGTTCAGTGCTTGTAATCTTTCCTCATAACTTAGGTCCTCTAATCCCTTAACTAGCTTTGTTGCCCTTCTCTGAACCCTTTCCAATACCAGGACGTCCTTCTTGAGGACCGGTGCCCAGAACTGGACGGCATACTCCAGGTGCGGCCTCACCAGGGACTTGTATAGTGGGAGAATTATTGATTTATCCCTGAAGTTAATCCCTTTCTTTATGCATGCCAACACTTTGTTAGCTTTGCTTGCAGCAGCTTGGCATTGCATGCCACTGCTGAGCCTGTTCTCTACTAGGACCCCTAGGTCTTTTTCCATCCTTGATTCCTTGAGTAGTTTGCGTTCATGTTCTTGGTACCCAAGTGCATTACCTTACATTTTTCTATGTTAAATCTCATTTGCCACTTGTCTGCCCACCCCATTAATGTATTTAGATCTTCTTGCAGTGTTTCCACATCCTGTGGAGAATTTATTGCTCTGCTTAGCTTGGTATCATCCGCAAATATTGAGATTGAGCTGGTCACCCCGTTCTCCAAATCATTTATGAATAAATTGAATAGGATTGGACCCAGGACAGAACCCTGGGGAACCCCACTTTCTACACCAGACCATTCTGAGTATTCCCCATTTATCACCACCCTCTGGACTCGCCCCTGCAGCCAGTTTTCAATCCATGTATTCACCCTTTGATCCATGTTGAGGGACCTTAGTTTGTACAGTAAACGTTTATGGGGAACTGTATCAAATGCCTTTGGAAAATCCAGATACACCACGTCTACAGGCCTTCCCTTATCTAGATGGTCGCTCACCTCCTTATAGAAGGTTAATAGATTGGTTTGGCAAGAACGATTTTTCATGAAACCATGTTGATTGCTGATAATGATACCGTTCTCGTTACAATAGTCATGTATATAATCCCTTATTATTCCCTCCAAGAGCTTGCATATTATTGATGTTAAGCTAACTGGTCTATAATTCCCGAGGAAATGTCTTGGTCCTTTTTTATTTATTGGCACCACATTGGCTTTCTTCCAATCAGCTGGTATCATACCAGTCAGAAAACTGCTCTTAAAGATTAGGTACAAGGGTCTGGCAATAACTTGGCTAAGTTCCCTAAGGACCCTCGGGTGCAAGCCATCTGGGCTTATTAGCATTCAGTTTTTCCAGCCTATTCCTGATTTTATCCTCAGTCAGCCATGAGGGGGGTTCCTGTGACTTGTCTTGAGGACCAGCATTGTGGTTCTGCATAATTTAGCCCCCCATTTCCTTTGTGAATACTTAGGAGAAAAATGAGTTTAACACCTTTGCCATTTCTCCATCCTCTGTAACCAGGTTACCTGCGTCATTCCGTACGGGGCCAATATGATCTGACCTCCCTCTCTTACCATTTATATACTTAAAGAATTTCTTGGGACTCCTTTTGCTCTCCTCAGCTATGTGTCTTTCATGTTCAATCTTAGCTGCTCTGATTGCAACTTTGCATTCCTTATTGCATGTTTTATAGATATGAAAGTCTGACTGAGACCCCTCCGCCTTGTATTTTTCAAAGGCCTTCTTTTTTGCTTTTATGTGTGCCTTTATGTCGGCATTAAGCCATCCTGGTCTTTGATTAGCTCTTTTAAATTTATTTCCTGTTGGGATACACTGACTAATACCTTTTATTAGTGTGTTCTTGAAGCATTCCCATTTTTCCTCCATATTCATTGTCCCTAGAGTTTTATCCCAGCTAACATCTTCCAGCAAGGATCGTAGTTTCTGGAAGTTGGCTCTTTTAAAATTCAGTGTCTTCGTATTCCCCTTAGTTTTCCTAGATGTGTAATTTATACTAAAACTAATTGACCTGTGATCGCTATTACCTAGATTGCTCCTTACTTCCACGTCTGTGATCAGGTCTGTGTTGCTGGTAATCAGAAGGTCCAATACTGCTTTTCCTCTTGTTGGTGCATTTTTCCATCTGACCCATGAAATTATCCTGCAGGACATTTAGGAAATGGTGAGCCTTAGCTGAACGTGCAGTACCTTCCACCCAGTCAATATCTGGGTAATTAAAATCCCCCATTATAATAACACTTCCCATCCTTGCCGCTATTCCAACTTATGATAGGAGGTCCGCCTCCCCCTCCTCCCTCTGATTAGGGGGTCTATAGCATATTCCCAGTAATACTTTCCCCTTGGTATCTTCCCTTTGTAACTCTACCCATAATGATTCAACTTCCCCCCCAGAACCACTATTAATGTCATTTCTCACATTAATTTGTATGTCATTTTTTTATATACAGGCATAACCCTCCTCCTTTTTTGCCCCCCCTATCCCTGCGATATAGGGAATACCCCTGAATGGTAGCCAGCCAATCATGAGAGCTGTTGAACCAAGTCTCCGAAATTCCCACAAAATCTAATTCCTTCTCGTACAGTAGCAGCTCTAGTTCTCCCATCTTGTCCGCCAGACTCCTGGCATTAGTGAACAAGCCACGTAGTTTTGTCTGGATACCTACTGCTTCCTTGTTGGGTAATCCTTGTTTGCATATAGGACTTGTTACACTACTTGCCACGTGTTTTAGATTCCTTAATCGGCCTATCACTCCTCCCCCCAATACTACCCCCTAGACTCTGTTCCCCTCTGGCTATTTGTAAGTCTGGACCCTGCCCCCGTTGCCTAGTTTAAAAGCCCCTCTAACTTTTTGGCCATCCTCATTCCCAGCCGGTCTGCACCTTCCCCATTTAGGTGCAGCCCATCCTTCCTATAGAGCTCGTAGCCGATTGAGAAATCAGCCCAGTTCTCCAGGAACCCAAAACCCTCCTTTCTACACCAGCTCCTCAGCCACTTGTTTACTTCCCTAATCGCCCACTGCCTCTCTGGTGTGGCTCGAG
Organism: Glandirana rugosa; assembly: GCA_018402905.1. Lineage (NCBI taxonomy): Eukaryota > Metazoa > Chordata > Amphibia > Anura > Ranidae > Glandirana > Glandirana rugosa. The sequence goes on along the minus strand of BLSH010142107.1, from coordinate 98,812 downwards.
GTACCAGTAGTATTTCTGAGAATACCACCTTGGAGGTCCTAATCTTCAACTTTGCTCCTAGGTCCCTGAAGTCATTTTTTAGGACACTCCACCTACCTCTAACTTTGTCATTGGTGCCAACATGCACCATGACAGCCGGGTCTTCCCCAGCCCCTCCCAACAATCTGTCCACGCGATCCGTGATATCCCGAACCCGAGCGCCCGGTAAACAGTTTACAGTTCGGTGCTTCAGGTCTTTGTCACAGATTAGCCTCTCTGTGTTTCTAAGAATCGAGTCCCCCATCACCACGATCTGCCTTACCTTTCGCCTGACTTCATCCCCACCCTCGCTGGAGGAGTTACTCCCCTGGTAGCTAGGGGCGCCACTCTGCTCCAGCGATGCTGATTCCTGGCTGGTTTCCGCAATATCACACAACGGGGTGTATCCATTGGGATGCTCCAGCCCAGGATCAGCCTCCCTGACTCTTTCCCTTCTACCCTTCCTAACTGTCACCCATCTACTCTGTTCTGATGCCTGCGCCTCTGTGTCTCCACCCGCCTCTGTGCTGGCCCCTGCCGGCACCTGCCGAGTACGATCCCAACTCTCCTTAAGTATGGAGAGTCGTCTCAGTGTTGACAGTTGCTTCCTTAGATTCAGGACCTGGGCTTCAAGGGAAACAACGCTCTTACATTTTGTACAGCAGTATTCACCCTTGATCTCATGATCAAGGAACGCATACATGCGACAAGATGTACACCGAATCGCTTCTCCACACCCACCGGGCATCGTACCTATTGATTTAGTGGGAACTGGGAATTTTGCCCTATCCAATTACCTAACCGCTGGCTGCCTTCCACTAATACTCCCCGTACACAGGTACTCACAGCACTCGGGTATTCACGCCACACTCGGGTACTCACACTGCAGTACTCAGGTACCCGCCTAATACACAGGCACTCACCTGATACTCACTATGCACTAGTATTCACTGTACTCCCAACACTGAGGTACTCCGAATACACAGGTACTCCCAACACTGAGGTGCTCCTTATACACAGGTACTCCCAATACTCAGGTACTCACTATACCCAGGTGCTCCCAATACTCAGGTACACGCTATACACAGGTACTCCCAGTACTCAGGCACTCCTTATACACTGGTACTCCCAATACTCAGGTACTTGCTATACACAGGTACTCCCAATACTCAGGTACTTGCTATACACAGGTACTCCCAATACTCAGGTATTCACTATACACAGGTACTCCCAATACTCAGGTACACGCTCTACACAGGTACTCCCAACACTCAGGTACACGCTATACACAGGTACTCCCAATACTCAGGTACTCACTATACACAGGTACTCCCAATACTCAGGTACTCACTATACACAGGTACTCACAATACTCAGGTACTCACAATACTCAGGTACTCACTATACACAGGTACTCACTATACACAGGTATTCCCAATACTCAGGTACTCACAATACTCAGGTCTCACAATACTCAGGTCTCACACAGTCAGTCTTTAATTAACAGTTGTGTCTCTCTGCTATCCTCTGTAATCTGACACTGACTGCAGCTTGTCAGCCTCTGCCTTTAGCCTCCCCCCCTTCCTGGCTCTGTCAGCCTGTCAGGTTTGTCACACAGTGATCTGCACTCACCGTTGCCGCTGCCTCACCTCTCCTTCAGTCTTCCACCGCCCCCCTCCTCTGTCCTCTCTTGGGGGAAGGTCCTTTGTCGTTCCCTGCTGCTAGTCCCGGTCCCCCGCCTCCTCCTTCGGTCATGGGTGGGGGGTGTGGGAGAGTGCCGCCTCTACCGCCCGCCGCTTCCTCGCCTGGATTTTAGTGGGGGGGTCAGGTCTGGAGCTCCCCGCACACGCTTCTCTGTTCTGAGTGGAACCTCTCCTGTTAACCACTTACCAACCGGGCCACGGTTTGTTGGTTACAGTCTAAAAACTGTTTTTTTTTGCTAGAAAATTCCTTAGAACCCCCAAACATTATATATTTTTTTTTCAAACACCCTAGAGAATAAAATGGCGATCGTTGCAATCCTTTTTGTCACACGGTATTTGCGCAACGGTCTTTCAAGCGCAATTTTTTTGGAAAAATTGTACTTTTTTGAGTTAAAAAATAAGACAACAGTAAAGTTAGCCCAATTTTTTTGTATATTGTGAAAGAGGATGTTACGCCGAGTAAATAGATACCATACATGACACAGTTGAAAATTGCGCGCACTCGCGGAATGGCGACAAAGTCCGGTACTTAAAAATTTCCATAGGCAACGCTTTAAAAATGTTTAACAGTTACCAAGTTAGAGGTGCAGAGGAGGTCTTTTGCTAGAATTATTGCTCACACTCTGGCGATTGTGGCGTTACCTCACATGTGGGGTTTGAACACCGTTTTAATATGCGGGCGCGACTTACGTATGCGTTTTCTTTGCTGTGCGAGCTCGCGGGGACTGTGGTGCTTTAAATTTTTTATTTATTTATTTCTTTTTAACACTGTTCCTTTAAAAAAAAAAAATCTGATCGCTTTTATTTCTATCACAAGGAATGTAAACATCCCTTGTGATAGTAATATATGGTGACAGGTACATTTTTTGGAGGGCTGAGGGGTCTAAAAGACTCCTTTGCACTTCACAGTATTCAGATCACCAAAAATGGCGATTCTGAATACTGTAATTTTTTTAAAATTGGCGGTGTTAGCCGTCGAGTAAACCGGAAGTGACGGTGTGACGTTGCTCCCGGAATTTGCTGAAGGAGACCCGATCGGAGCCGATTACGGCTTCTGTCAGGTCTCCTTCTAGCCAGCGGAGGCGCCGGATTGTCGCTCCAGTCTCCCGGTGGGACTGGAGGCCGGAGAAGACCGGCGGAAGGCGGCGGGAGGGGGGATGTCCCCTCCCACCCCCTGGGATAACGGCCGAGCGGCTCACGAGCCGGATCATTCATTATCCCCGAATAGCCGACCGCCCGCTCTAAAAAATGATACCGGGACATAGTCTGCAGCTGTAGGCTATGTCCCGGTACAGCCACTCAAAACCAGCAACCGCCTATTTAAGGCTTTGGTCAGGAAGTGGTTAAACTGCTGAATAGTCTTGGCCACCATGCTGCAGCTCAGTTTCAGGGTCGTGCTAATCTTCTTATAGCCTAGGCCATCTTTATGTAGAGAAACAATTCTTTTTTTCAGATCTTCAGAGAGTTCTTTGCCATGTGGTGCCATGTTGAACTTCCAGTGACCAGTATGAGAGAGTGAGAGCGGTAACACCAAATTTAACACACCTACTCTCCATTCACACCTGATACCTTGTAACACTAACGTGTCACATGACACTGGGGAGGGAAAATGGCTAATTGATCCCAATTTGAACATTTTCACTTAGGGGTGTACTCACTTTTGTTGCCAGTGGTTTAGACATTAACCAGTTGCCGACCGCCCTTGGTGGCCTGATGGCAAGAACTTTGCTCATTATCGTGAAACGCCGTCACCTGATGGCGTCCGTGAGAACGAGTATTGTGAGCATGCACCACCGGAGATGCGCTCGCACACTCACTGTGTTCCGGGGGGCCAGGGAGCGGGTACGACTCTATGTCTGCCGGTTACCTGCGATCACCCCCCCCCCCGGAGCGATAGAATGGGGGTCCGTTTATGTAAACACGGATCTCCATTGTGACAGAGGGGGAAGGGATATGATCACAGGCTCCCTGTGTATGGGAGCCGTGATCACTCCCCTCCCCCAGCCAGCCCAGCCCGCATACAGTTATAACACACTGAGGGAACACAGCTAACCCCTTAGAGCACCCCCTGCAGGTTAACCCCTTCCCTTCCAGTGACATTTATACTGTAATCAATGCATTTTCAAAAAAGTGTCAAAATGTCCGCTGCAATATTGCAGTCCCGATAAAAATCGCAGATCACTGCCATTACTAGTAAAATATAAAAAAATAAATAAAAACCTCATAAATTAATTCCCATCAGCTGTAAACGCTGCAACTTTTGCGCAAATCAATCAATAGACGCCAATTGTGATTTTTTTTATACCAAAAATATGAGGAAGAATATAAATCGGCCAAAACTGATGAAATAATTTTTTTTTAAATATTTTTTTGAGACATTATATTATAGCAAAAAGTAAGAAATATTGTTTTTTTTTTGCAAAATTGTCGCTCTTCTTTTGTTTATAGCGGTGATCAGAAATGACGCAGAGGGGATCAAATACCACCAAAAGAAAGCTCTATTTGTGGAAAAAAAGACGCAAATTTAGTCACACGACTGCGCAATTGTCAGTTAAAGTGACACAGTGCCGAATCGCAAAAAGTGCTCTGGTCCTAAACTGGGAAATCCTTTGGGGGCTGAAGTGGTTAATGGCTGTGTGTTGAGTTATTTTGAGGGTATAGCTATTTTACACTGTTACTGTTTACAAGCTGTGCACTCCCTACTTTACATTGTAGCAAAGTGTCATTTCTTTAGTGCTGTCACATGAAAAGATATAATAAAATATTTACAAAAATGTGAGTGGGTGTACTCACTTTTGTGAGATACTGTATATATATTTGATCATTTCTGATGTACTGACAGCCTATCTCATTTCTTGAGGCCCTAAAATGCTACCAAATTACCCCATTTTACATGGTAGACAGTCGGAGGCATTTAGTAAGAGGCACGGCAATTTGTTTGAAGTTGTAGTTTTTGTCACAATTTTTTGGAAAATCAAGAAATTTAATAACCTTTGTTTTATTTCACTAATTTTTTACATACTGTCATCAGTGCAGTAGAGCATTATCGTATGACTGGTGACAGTATGTCAAATAAATAAATAATTCTCTATTCAATTATTTAAACTTATTTTTTACTACTTTTTTCCTTTTTTACCTTTTTTTGGGTTCCATTCATGACAGCTGTGATCACTAGTGATCTCTGATTGACTACAGCTAATCACATAGTACAGGGCGCTGTGATTGACCCAGGTACAATAAGATAGCTGTATGCCAATAACAGCTTAAGAACACAGCTGTTATGCATAGCAATCACATGATCAGCTAGCCCCCCCAAGTACCAGGATCCACAAGGTGCTGTGTCAGCTGTGGACATAGCCGTCGTGGGAGGTGTGGAATGGGGTTGGGGAGCTCCCTGCATGCCCCTAAACCAGAGCAAGCAAAATGACATACATGTACCTGATTTTGCCAGCATGTGCCACCCAGCCGCGATAGATGTACTGTGGCTGGCTGGCAAGTGGTAATGTCAGTGCTGAATAACAGTTTATTTCTTGCTGCAAACAAACTGTGCAAAATTAATATAAAAGACATTAGTATGCTATAAATTGTATGCACTTCCTCTCAATACAAAATAACTAATTCAGGCCCCATCTACATAACAATAAAAAATTCAAACACTCAGAGCGCATGTGCGGGAGCTCCAGGATGGACGCATAGCCCCGGAGCTCCGCACCTACATCCACCAACGGCACCCCAGGCTCCCACAGCGATCTTCTTTGAGCCTCAGACCAGGGGGCTCCTATCCCCCAAGCCTCCCACAAGCTGCGGAACTAGGTGCCCGGCGAAACGGCGGTTCCCCGAGTCCTACCGCCGCATCATTTCAGCCGCCGGGTGCATCAAGATGGCTGCGGCCTAACAAACACAGCGGCTTCCCGAACAGGCATCAAGCCCCGCAGACCAAGTGATCTTAGTCAGGGTTTACCTGACACCTCTTCAGGAGTAAAGGTCAATGCGGCCTGCGACCTTTCAAGACCCAGTCTGCCCTCCCTGACAGTAATAGCTCAAGCAGGGTGGACCAAGATGGCCGATGCTTAGGCCTAAAAGCCTTGTTTCTCCTTAAGGAACACAGAAAGCATCCCCAGCAAAGATACTAATCGAATTTACAGCAATCTGGGGTAGACACCTCTGCAGGCGCTCTCCATTTTATTAGCTCCTAAAATCCTCACACAACCTGTCACCCCACAAAGTTGCTCCCCACGCTGCCTGGCAGTGACACTCCCCCCAATTGGAACTGAGACAAGGGGTTGGCTCTGAAAGACACCACTTTATACGGCTGCCTGCAGACCAAAGACATTAAGGCATAAGAGCCCCAGGAGGATCATATCCTCACTGTATGCAGGGCCCACAGGCCAGAAGGTCTCTCCTATCTTCCTTTACTGACCCGGTCCAAGCCCACCCTTCCGTAATGTCCAACGCTGGAGCCCCCTCTCAAGAGGTTTCACGGGACCAAAGGCCTATTCTAACACCACCTACCCTCACCTTGACTCCCGGGCCAAATCAGCTTCCACACCAACTTCCACAACTATCTCCAGCTTCCACGGAATACTTATTACGCCACACAATGGATGACTTTCCAATAACCCCGGCAGGACACCATACAACAGGCACACCGGATGCTCATATTCTCAGCCCTTCACTTCAGGACCCTCCTCTCAATACAGCAGACCTTTTTCTCAAATTTTCCACCCTCTTGGAAAGGGGCTTAGCAAACACCGCCTCAAAAATCACTGGAGACATAAAAGCTGACTTTCACAACCTGGGTTCCAGAATGGAGTCAATTGAACAAAAATTGGACACCACCGTAGCCAGAACCAACCAAAACTTTTCTCATATTCAAGTCCTCAGGACCAACTGGAAACTGCGTTAGCAAGAATTGATGATCTTGAGAACAGATCTAGAAGATATAACTTTAGGGTGAGGGGCCTGCCCGAATCTATCACAGACATCATTCCAGCCATTCAGGACTTGATTCTTGAGTGGTATTGTCTTCTTCAGCTCTGTATTCCCCAGGCCCCATGACTAACTCCACTCATAAATATCTCAAAATAGCCACCCACAATACACAGGGTCTCAATTCCCTTACAAAAAGGAGGAAAGTCTTTGATCACTACAAATCTCTCAATCTTGACGTAATCCTGATTCAGGAAACCCATTTCCCATCACGATACACCCCTAAATTTCTCCACTCTCACTATCCCACCTTCTTCCTGGCTAAAGCGGAGTCAAAAACTAAGGGTGTAGCAATACTGATCTCCAAGTCTTGCGACTTTTCTCCCCTTCTGGAAATGAAAGATCCTGAAGGGAGATATATCTTAATCAAAGGGACCATAGATGGAAATATATACACAATAGTCTCTTACTATGCCCCGAATAAAGGCCAACTCTCCTTCTTTAAATCTCTGTTTAACACCATTGAACCCCTTTTTGAAGGCAGAGTTATAGTGGGTGGCGACTCTAACTTAGCATTTGATCAAGGCCTCGACAAATCTAGACCACTAGGGGATCAATTAACGCGGCCGTCCAGAGCAAGTCTAAAATTAGCCAAGTCATTACATACCCTGAATCTGGCGGATATCTGGAGGGAATTCAACCCATCCAGGAGAGATTATACACATTTCTCTTTCTCCCACAATTCCTACGCTCAAATTGAACACCTGCTAGTCCGATCCAATGCAATCCCCCTGGTCTTGAACTCAAGAATAGTTGATACAGCCCTCTCAGACCACTCCATAGTCCTTCTACAGATTCGTTCTGATCCACACTACACGAGACAAACTCAATGGAGACTGAACGAATCTTTACTCTCCGACCCCATCAAACTTACGGAACTAGATAATGCCCTCAAGGAATACTTCCTTCTCAACAAAACTGAAGGGATCTCAGCAGAGGTTCTCTGGGCAGCACACAAAGCCTGCATCAGAGGCAAAAGCATAAATATGTCAGCTGAAATCAAGAAAGAGAGATCGCTAGAACTCGTTAGACTGGAAAAAGCCTATACTACACTCCAGAAACAACACAAGGCCCATCCCTCCAAGACCCTCCTTGCCCAACTTGATAAAGCTAGACTAGATTTAAATATGGCCTTAACGGTCAAAGCTGAAAAATCGATCCGCTGGAGCAGACAAAAATTCTACACGCAAAATGATAAATTAGGACCAATGCTAGGTTAACTACCCGAGAGTACTGTAAAGCCCTACCCAAAATAAGAGTCCCGGGTCAAGGCCTTACTGCTAACCCAACAAAAATCTTAGACACCTTCCACAAGTTCTACGCGGACCTATACAGCCCTCCAGTACTAAATCACAAAGATTCCCCCTCAACTTTTTTGGATGACATTACTCTCCCCTCTCTCACAGCAGATCACAAACAAATTCTAGAGGCTAATATCTCAGAGGAGGAGGTCCTAGGTGTCATTAGAGATCTCAAAAAGGGCTCTGCTCCAGGTCCAGACGGTTTGTCCATCCCGTATTACAAGGCCTTCTCCGCAACACTCCCCCCCCTCACAAATTTCTTTAACTCCAAAACACAGGGTACTCCCTTGGACTCCCAGCTTAACTCCGCCTTCATCACGGTAGTCCCAAAACCGGACAAGAATCCAGAGGAGGTGGGGAACTATAGACCGATTTCATTGATTAACAATGACATAAAAATTCTAACAAAAATCATGGCTAATAGGCTAGCTTCTTTTATCAAGTCTTACATACATAAGGATCAGGTGGGGTTCATCCCGGGGAGACAGGGCCCAGACCAGATCCGTAGAGCTGTTGATCTAATCTCCATCCTTCAGTCTAATTGGGAGGGATGCACTAAACAACGAGGCATGCTCTTATCGCTAGATTTGCAGAAGGCCTTTGACACAGTTTCCTGGCCTTACATTTTCTCGATCCTGGAGAAATGGGGTTTTGGTCAACGCTTCCTGGGAATCATTAGGTCCCTTTACTCTTTCCCTAAGGCCCGCATAAGGCTGCAGGGATTCTACTCGGAACCAATAGACATAGCGAAGGGAACGAGACAAGGATGCCCTCTCTCGCCACTCATTTTCGCCATAGCAGTTGAGTCCTTAGCAATTGCTATCCGACAAAACCCAGATATCAAGGGGGTATCATGCGTCTCCCAGACCCACAAGTGTGACCTCTTTGCGGACGACATCCTCCTGTTCATTACATCTCCCCATACCTCTCTACCCAACTTAAATCGCATTTTAGACTCCTTTGCGAAAACTTCAGGCCTAAAAGTAAACTACTCCAAATCCCATGCAATGAACATTTCCTTACTTCCCGAAACATTCTCTTCATTACAACAATCTTTCCCCTTTAAATGGAGCCCAACCTCAATTAAATACTTAGGCATTAATCTAACGGCTAAAATAGAAGACTTATACCACAATAATTTCCCCCCCACATATTGAAACCTTGAGGACGATCTAAAATCCTGGTACAGCAGCAGTCTCTCCTGGATGGGTAGAATAAACGCTATCAAAATGACCCTCCTACCACGCATACTTTACCTATTCCGACACTCCCGGTTTCTGTCAGGAAAGACCACCTAAAATCATTCCAGAGCAAGATCCTAAGGTTTGTCTGGGGGAATGCAGGCTTCAGGTTTCCCCAAAATATCTTATACCGCCATAGAAAAGGGGGGGGGTTGGGACTTCCCTCGCTCATTAAATATTATCAAGCTGCCAGATTAGCTCAACTATCTTTAGTATACACAAGATCAGAGAAACCTGATTGGATCCAGATCGAAAGACAGGCAATCCCAAACTACACAATAGACTTCCTCCTTTGGATGGCCCCAAAAAAAAGACCCCCTATTTTATCCCCAACCCTATCCCATTCTTTTGCCCTCTGGGACTCTCTGCGGAGACGACCAGAACTAATATCGTCCTTATCCCCTTTAGCACACATATTCCTTAATCCGGATTTTCCCCCAGGGCTGGAAATAAAAGCTTTCAAATGGTGGCTAGACAAGGGAAAGTGTCAAGGTCATTACCAGATGGTACCTCACCCCGACCAAGCTAGCTCGCTTATTTCACTCAGCTAACCCACAGTGCTTCAGAGGTTGCTCCCTCCTGGGCTCAATGATACATGTTTGGTGGGAATGCCCAAGGATAAGACCATTCTGGAAAAAAGTTTTCAACCTCATTGAGAAATTGACACAAACCGGGGTCGCTGGGTCCCCCGAGACAGCCCTTCTTAATGCACACATCCCGAACCTGCCCAAACACAAAAAGAAGTTAGTTCGGTTCATCCTTATAGGAGCTAAGCTTACAATAGCGAAAGCATGGAAAAAACCAAAGATCCCCTTTCCAGCTGCTGTCCGGAAGATCTCTTGGATCATGTCCCAGGAGAAACTTTCCAGCATTCTTTCGGACACTTCCGGGGAGTTTGAGGACACCTGGGAACCTTGGGCAAAATATATAGGGCTCTCATTTATCCCAGGATAGATAGTTTATTCTGTCACAACATGCTTAAACCACACAAAGGTGTCTCTATAACTTCTCCTCTCTTCCTTTCCTTTTCTTCTCTCTTTCCTGCCAGTTCTCCAATTAAACTTTGGTTCACTTTAACGTTTGTTATTAAGTCTTTTTATGCATTGAAATTTTCTTTTTTACGCCCTGGAATGCAATGCTCTTGAGTAATTTATTTCATAAAATAAGAGGCTAAAACCTAAAATTTTAGAGGTTTTTAAAATGAGGGTGCTCGCCCCTACCTTGGACACAGGATGTTCCCATCTTTGGTGTCCGGGGTCTGGGGACTCCTCTCTCCGCTTCTTGTCTGGTATTCTACTCTGACCACGGCATCCAATGTAAAATGCTTATTTACCCTGATACACACAATTTCTTAAATGGCTCTTTTTTGTCAATTTCTGGCTAACTTGAACTCTCGTTTGGTTTTTGTATCTTCATTTGTATAAACCTCAATAAAAACCTTGAAAGTAAAAATTCAAACACTGCCTTCCATTTTTTTTTCTGAAATTCTTCAAAAAAACATGCCAAAGTCAGAACACAAAGATATTTGCACACTCAAAGCCTTATGCATAAGGCTGGGCAGTGTCCACTTGTTTGTTATGTCTGGCTTGCACAGGGTTGATATGTAGATATTAGTTTTGTCAAGTCTGTCCATTTCTTTTGGTGAAAACTATTACATACAAAATTATTTGAATAAAGAAGTTTGATATGCATACATACGGAAATCATGTTTTCCTTAGTGTAGTTAGGTTTGTGAACATTCCAAACTTAAGTTTTATTTTAGCCAAAAGCTATATGAAAAAGAAATATGTGTACATCATTCAGCTATCACTGACTCTTTAGACATTCATCATCAGTGCTTTATCTACAAAGCCATGTGATCACTGTAATCTCACTTTGCTGATTGACTGCATTTAATCGACTGGTGAAATTTTGCCAAACTATCCCAATCTTCTCCAAAATTTAGCGAAAGCAACAGCTTTTCACAAAACAGAATTTTGTTCATCACTAATCAAACAAAGGAAATTAAAACTGCCCAAATTATTCCAGCCTATATGAATAATATCACCTTATCCAGGGCAGAGCTGGTAAGATACATTTCTCTATATATGACTATTTTTTTTAAATATTGCCTAAACATTTAAATCTTGTGAAAGCTTACAGTGGGGAAAATAATTATTTGATCCCCTGCAGATTTTGTAGGTTTGCCTACTTACAAAGAAATGAAGGGTCTATAATTTTTATCATAGGTGTATTTTAAATGATAGAAACAGAATATAAACCAAAAATCCAGAAAAAGAACACATGATACAAATGTTATAAATTGAGCTGCAGTTCAGTGAGTAAAATAAGTATTTCATCCCTAAGCAAAACACAACGTAGTACTTGGTGGAGAAACCCTTGTTGGCAAGCACAGAGGTAAGACTTTTCTTGCAGTTAGTTACCAGGTTTGCACTCATATCGGGAGGGATTTTTGTCCACTCTTCTTTACAGATTTTCTCTAAATCCTTAACATTTCTTGACTGTCGATTGGCCACTCGAAGTTCAGCTCCCTCCATAAATTTTCAATGGGATTAAGGCCTGGAGACTGGCTAGGCCACTGCATGACCTTAATGTTCTTCTTGAGCCACTCCTTTGTTGCCATGGCAGTATATTTTGGGTCCTTGTCCTACTGGAAGACCCATCCATGACCCTTCTTCAGTGTTCTTACTGAGGGAAGAAGGTTCTCATCCAAGATTTTACAATGCATGGTCCTGTCCATTGGCCCCTGAATGTGGCAAAGTCGGCCTGTACCTATAGCAGAGAAACAGCTGCAAAGCATAATGTTTCCACCTCCGTGCTCGACTGTTGAGATGGTGTCCTTAGGATCATAGTCAGCATTTTTCTTCCTCCAAACACGGCGAGTCAAGTTAATACCAAAAAGCTCAGTTACGGTCTCATCTGACCACAGCACTTTCTCCCAATCCTTCTCTGAATCATTTAGATGTTAATTGACAAACTTCAGATGGACCTGTACATGTGCCTTCTTGAGGAGGAGGGCCTTGTGGGCACTGCAGGATTTCAATCCATGGTGGCGTATTGTGTTACCAATAGTTAGTTTGGTGACTGTGGTCCCAACTACTTTGAGATCATTCACTGTAAGGGCAATTATAATACCTTGTATGCATTATAATTTGCCTGCGCTAATAAGCGCATTTTTCAGCTCTTTTGCATAATGCATTTGATCGACCTGTGTTGAAGCAGACAGACACACAGACACAGATTGCTTCATCTCACATGGCCGGTAGCAGGGATTGTCCTGCTTTTTCCATGGCTGCTGTGTTTATTTATACTGGTCAGACAGGTTTAACAAAAGGGACTGATGGCTCAGCTAGTTTACGTAATACGTTTTCTCGACTTTTTACGCGAATAATCGCGTCCGTTTAATATTACGTATGTTCCATAATATTAACGGGAATGTCACTTACTAGAGTTTCATCAACCCTGGTGTCAGTGGTTTGATTGATAACCATTGTGTTATGCGGTGGTACCTAACTTTAGGACGTCACGGGTGTTCCGGGAGGAGGAGTTCTTCCGT
>BLSH010142107.1:65610-79911 GCA_018402905.1 Glandirana rugosa | reverse complement strand
TTTCTTGGCCAAAAAGGAGAAAAAACGTGTTACCGTCCCTAGATTCCAAACCCACATAATAAGTCCTTCTTTTGAATATGAAACAGGAGTATATTCAGTTTACGCTTTTCCTGCCAAAAGCAGCCCAAACTGAAAACTCTCCCCTTACAGACTGACAATACAATCTGAGACTCCAAACGAATTACCGCCAAAATTACAACATAACACACGCAACACTGATACCAATCACACATTCAAGACATACCGTTACTCATAACACACGCTTTTAGGTATATTTTTCAGGACTTATATGAGGACAAAGTATAAGTTTTCTTCCTGAATAATACACCCAAACCTTAGATCCCTGCCATTGTGCAAAAAAGAGGAAAAACCGGTTCTTTTTAGCAAAGCTGAATTTACCTGACACAGTGGACCAAACAGTGGAAAGCAACATCCCGGACTCAGGACAGCAAAAGATCTCAAAAATTGAAATAAAATTGGTTTTACCAGCCGGCTGTTGATGTCCTGATCTGGAACGATTCCTCCCTTCGGTCCGATGTGATGGAAATTTCTGTAAGCTCCTACCTGGCTCGCCATCTGTAAGGGCAATTATAATACCTTGTATGCATTATAATTTGCCTGCGCTAATAAGCACATTTTTCAGCTCTTTTGCATAATGCATTTGATCGACCTGTGTTGAAGCAGACAGACACACAGACACAGATTGCTTCATCTCACATGGCCGGTAGCAGGGATTGTCCTGCTTTTTCCATGGCTGCTGTGTTTATTTATACTGGTCAGACAGGTTTAACAAAAGGGACTGATGGCTTCACAATCAGCCAATCAGCCTCCAAGGCACAGTCACATGACATGAGCTCAATACAATATCACCAATCAATGACACACTTGTTTACATTCAAACTATACAATAGGAAAGGCATGCATGTATGGGGGAGGCTGCCCGACCTTTATGAGAAAACAACTGCCACATGGGAGCCATGTGCTTTCCTCACAAAGGCCACACAACCATCACCCCACACATGCACTAACCTGCCAATTACAATGAATCACTACCCAATACAGCTCTCTGAACTATATTACATAGCAATTATGCTACTGTTCCATTAAAGGGTAAATTACAACACAAAGGAATAAAGCTGTAGATTTCTGTCACATTGATCAGATGCCACAGAAAGCCTACAGATCATTATCCTTACATAAAAGGCAATACTAATTCCATAAGGCAAGTAAACTGCCGCCAAGCAGATCGATCTGTACAGAAGACAGGGGCCCCCTGATTGACGGTAATACACCCGCGCCACAGAACGTGCATTGCACCTCAAAGATTCGGACCAGCGTTTGCTCCAGCGATAACTGCTCAGGGCGCCTGCTGGCCGGGATGATCGGGCGGGTAGCGTGTAATTATCAATTGATGGAAGATATCCATTGTATGTGGCCTTTCTCAATGTCGGTTAAAGCCATATTCGCTGTACACAGCGAATACCGGTAAACCAACACTGGGAGACACTGTGACAATACATAATACACATCCTAAATTTCTACAACATTGACAAGCTCCTCCCATGTAGTTCTGGGCTGATCTCTCACTTTTCTCTTGATCATCCTTACCCCATGAGGTGAGATCTTGCATGGAGCTCCAGACCAAGGGGGATTGATGGTTATTTTGTATTTCTCTTATTTGAGAATAATCGCTCCAACAGTTGTCTCCTTCTCACCAAACTTCTTGCTGATGGTCTTGTAGCCCATTCCAGCCTTGTGCGTGTCTACAATCTTATCCCTGATGTCCTTTGACAACTCTTTGGTCTTGTCCATGATAGTGAGGTTTGAATGGAAGAAAGAGATTCTGTGGACAGGTCTCTTTTATACACATATACATACGAATCTTAATTAGGAGAACCTTCTTAAATTGGCAGGACTCATCTGTGCACCACATGAGCCAGAATTATTGTTGGTTGGTAGGGGATCAAATACTTGTTTTACTTACTGAACTATAACTCAATTTATAACATTTGTACCATGTGTTTTTTATGGATTTTTGGTTGATATTCTGTCTCTATCATTTAAAATACATCTATGATATCAATTATAGACCCTTCATTTCTTTATAAGTGGGCAAACTTACAAAATTTGCAGGGGATCAAATAATTATTTTCCTCACTGTATATCTGAGTGTCTAAGATTTTGATGCATCCAAAACTTGGATGTCTCCCTGGGAGGATGGGTGGAGGGATATTGTTTTCTATGGTACAGAACAGACCTAAACAAAAGTGCTTGTTATCACTTTTTTTAGGGTAGCGTTTATTTGCCACTGTTAAAATGTAAATCCTATGTTTTGATGTTCTTTTTATTTTTCTGTTGCTAACCATCAAAGCAGTAGCTTTCTAGGTGCATTCTCTTCTTCTGTCATACCCAAACCCATTCTCTTTTCGGTTTAACCTGCATCTTCTATCTGAGCCTGATGTCATCCATATATGTTAAGCATGATAAAACCCCTCTCCAAAGACAGGAGGTATCAAAAAGTGACATGGCCATTCATTGTCTAGGTCAAGGGTAGGCAACCTGTGGCCCTCCAGCTGTTGTGGAACTACATTTTCCACGAGGCATTGCAAGGCTGGCAGTTACAATTATTCCCAGAGGCACAATGGGACTTGTAGTTCTGCAACAGCTGGAGGGACGCAGGTTGCCTACCCCTGGTCTGGGTCATGGCTACTTTCATTGCACATAAAGTTCAGTGAGAAGCAACATCTAACACATATACTGAAACCATTACTAACATAATTTCTTACACTACACACTAAACACATACGCAAAATGTAAATACTACCTCAAAAAGATCAAATGAAATCTATTGTCTGGATACAAAAACTTTGCTTTGCAAAAAAGCAAGTGTATGTCCTTGCAGTCTGAGGTAAATACAAAAGAAAGCAGGGTACACTGAGTTAAATTTAGACTCCACTTTCAGATAAAAGCTAGTATACATGGTGCGTTGTTTGATTTACAACCTGTAATCAGATGAAATATTCCCTTTCATGATAATACGCATCATTGATCATTTTAATTCCGACAGGGTCACAATCATAATAGAAAGATCCCTGGAAAGAGGTCAAGCGAAGCAGCATTTGGTGAAACATAGGTACATGATTGAAGACCAGAATAACTTCATATGCTACAAGTTAATTATAAAAAAGTTATTACTTATTTATGAAGAATTTAAAATGCCAAGCAGCACACGGTCATTGTCTCCATTCTGGGTATTTTGAACAATTTGAAAAACTGCCTCATATTATATTAAAATAAAGCAGAGCTTAAAAAAAAAAAAAAAAGTAAAAAGTATCAAGCTAAAAATTTGCACTTACCATTAAAGTAGAAAGAGGGCTGTACACTGCTGAGCTCACGCTTCTCCTCCTATTAAACGGTCTGCTGCTGCCACCAACATGGTCCACTGTACCTCTCCTGGTACCATATCACTTCTTGCTGCCTGTCAGTGATGTCACTTCCTCCCTCCAGCTTGCGGGGATGACAAAAGAGAATGTCTGTCTGAGGAGACCTCTTAGCAACTGAGTGGGCAGCACGAGATGGAGTCATCTCCCTTACCTCCAGGAGCAAAGAGGCTAAAGTTTTTGCCTGCATTCCTGGAAAAGAGGATGCAGGAAAGCATAAATCATTACCCCCAGAACACCCTGATCATATCCAGTCTGATACAGTACATACCCCGCAGGTGCAGATGGAACAGCAGTTCCTAAACTTATTGAGATCAAATTTCAGTATATTCTTCCCAAAACTTTCCATGGAACAACAATTGCAAAAAAGTTTATACCCATACAACCACAATATTGCGGTATTAGCTAGTAGGGCCTTGACAAACTGCAAAAAAGTAATTTACAATGCTGCAACAGTTGTATTAAATTAGGTCACAATATCACATTACACAGTACATACATCCCTACTGTAGGATGTAAGCAAGAGGGACACATGAATACAAGGATACAATACAGAGCAAGCAGTGTGCCTAGGTAAAAAAACAGACATGGTTTGCTAAATATGCTAACTGCATTCATGCATGGAGACCTCTCCTGTTCAAGATATGAGACTGGTACTATAATGGCTACGCCCCTACAACTGATTACCCTCTTAGAATGTAAGAGGTCTACAAAAACCAGTTCAATGAAAATCATTATTTTGTGCTTTGACAGCACATTGGCTTAGAGGTTAGCAGGAGGGCTTGCATTCCTGCCAACACACTAACTGCATGGAGTTTGCATGTTCTCCCTGTGCTTGTGTTGGTTTCCTCTGAGTGTTCTGGTTACTGCCTAAGATGAACTAAAAGCAAGAAAGAGGGAACACAAATGCTAATTACACAGGACCCAATGTGTGGGGTGGCAACTGGGGTATTTTGACATACAGAAGTGGAGCATGTTAAGAGAACGGTGCAGCCAAGAAGTCTCTTCAGAATTAAGGGCATGGAAATAAGGTGCAGCAACAAGGGCTAAGTTAAGGGGTAACATTCCAGGGCCACTGAGAAACAAACAGCAACAGAGCATAATAAGTAATAAGTCCAGTGTCAAAGTACAGCAACATGGGCTCAGCAAGGGCAAGTAGCAAGATCACAAGGTAGCAATTTGACACAGCAAGGAATATGCAATAGGACCACAGGGCAGAATAGCCAAGGGGCACAAGGCTAAAAAAACTCACACGGTGGGCATCTGATTGCCCCAAGCAGGTTGCTGGCTTGGTTTGTACAAGGCATGGGTGGAAAGGGCACCTGCCCAGGACAGAGCTTCTCAGCATAGAGGCAGGGGGGCACTTGGAGCGCCAGCAGCTCCTTTCTCCCTATTTTTCTACAGAGCCCAAAGACAAGTGCAGGAAAGTAAAGTGTTCAAACATGATAAAAGAACATTCACTTCACCAGAGCTCAGCCTTATTTACTGTCGGGCTGACACCTGGATCTCCATCCCGTGCTGTCACAGGCTGCCCGTTTGCTGTTATTTTCTGTTATCAGCAAACTGCTCGTGGAATATGTCTCCAGTTGCAGGACTGTGGGACCTGTCATTAGAGACTGGGTATCACCTTACACTGTCATCCCAGTTGGACATAAGGCTGAACCTGGGTATACAGTGAACCTTCTGTTATCATGTAAAGAGATTTAAGACTTTACTTCCCTGCATGCTTTTGCTTCGCTACTCTTAGGGCTCCTTCACATGTGTGGAAGTAACTGTTTCTCCTCTGAAAAGATCCATGCTTGGATTGCTTTTCAGAGCTGTTTGAGAGGTGGTGAGGGGGCAATATGTTGCCTCCTCAAGACCAGATTTAACCCAATAATTGCCATATGGTGGCCACATTGAACTACATTATTCTTTTTCACAGCACCACCCAATGAAAGCAACATACTATTTAACCAGTTCTACCAGTGCCCATCAGTGCTGCCAATCAGTGCCACCAATCAGTGCTCATCAGTGCCGCCTATCAGTGTCCTCCAGTGCTGCCTATCAGTGCCCATCAGTGCTACCAATCAGTGCCACCTATCAGTGTCCATCAGTGCTGCCTATCAGTGACCCTCAGTGCCTCTTTATCAGTGACCATCAGTGCCACCTCATCAGTGCCGCCTATCAGTGCCCTACAGTGCTGCCTATCAGTGCCCATCAGTGCTGCCAATCAATGCCACCTATCAGTGCCCATCAATGCTGCATATCAGTGACCATCAGGACCTTTTTATCAGTGACCATCAGTGCCACCTCATCAGTGCAGCCTATCAGTACCCATCAGTGCAGCCTCCTTAGTGCACATCAGTGAAGGAGAAAAACTACTTGTTTGCAAAATTTTATAATAGAAGCTAAGAAAAACTTTTTTTTCCAATTTCATTATTTTTTATTTGTTTACCAACAAAGCTGAACAGGACGGATGCCAGTTTTTTTTTTCACATGTGTGCCATTCAGTTTGTGCAGCGGACACAGGTGGACCAATGAGAGCTCTATGGGCAGCCAGAAGTAAAAAGACTCCATGGTCTGTTTACATTAGGCTACCTGCGATGTGTCCCATTTAGGTCCAGAAAAGTGGAAGAGGATGCAGTCTTTTTTCCATTTTTTTCCAGACCTGGATGGGTGTAAACAGACACAAGTCCATTTACATGAGCCTGTCCATAGGCATTCATGGAAAAATTGGCAGGCAGACCTTGTTGGAATGCCCATCTGAAAGGAACCTTAAGCTGGCCATAGAGTCAATTTTTTGTTCAACCAGGGGATTGAACATAAAAAACAACCCAATTAAACCATCCATTAGTTTGATGTGGATATGGGGATTCTCCAGTTGTATCATTGTATTCTGACAGTTAGTCTCATATTTAACCACTTCAGCCCCCGAAGGATTTCACACTTTAGGACCAGAGCACTTTTTGTGATTCGGCACTGCGTCGCTTTAACTGCTTCCCGACCGCGCGCCGTCTTTTCACGGCAGCAGTCGGGGAGCCCTGCGTGAATCGCCGTAAATAAGCGGCGATTCGCATTTGTCCACCAGGGGGCGCGCGCGCTCTGGCGGCGCACACGCGCGCCCCTGCCGCACTCCTGGGGAGTGTGCCCGCGGCTCGGGCGGAACCGATGTCCGCCGGCGAGCCGCGATGAGCGGCTACAGGGAAAAGAACGGGGAACCGCCGATGTAAACACGGCGGTTCCCCGCCCTGTCGGTGGGGCATGAGAGATCTACTGATCCCTGTCACTGGGATCAGTTAGATCTCTCATGCCCATGTTAGCCCAACCCCCCACAGTAAGAACACACCCAGGGAACACTATTAACCCCTAGATCGCCCCCTGCAGGTTAACCCCTTCACTGCCAATGACATTTATACAGTAATCAGTGGACATTTAAATTTCTGATCGCTGAATAAATGTCATTGGTCCCAAAAAAAAGTGTCAAAATGGTCCGACATGTCCCCCCCAATATCGCATTACCGCTAAAAATCGCAGATCGCCGCCATTACTAGTAAAAAAAAAAAAAATAAATAAAAACCCCAGAAATTAATTCTCACCATCCGTAAACGCGGCCACTTTTGCGCAAACCAATCAATAAACGCCGATTGCAATTTTTTTTATCGCAAATATGAGGAATTATATAATTCGGCCAAAAACGGTGAAAAAAATGTTTTTTTATATTTTTTTTGGATTTGAATTTTAGCAAAAAGTAAGAAATTTGGGTTTTTTTGCAAAATGGTCGCTCTTCTTTTGTTTATAGCGGCGATAAGAAATGACGCAGAGGCGATCAAATACCACCAAAAGAAAGCTCTATTTGTGGGGAAAAAAGGACGCAAATTTTGTTTGGGTACAACGTCGCACGACCGCGCAATTGTCAGTCAAAGCGAAGCAGCGCCGAATCGCAAAAAGTGCTCTGGTCCTAAAGCTGCAAAACCTTCCGGTTGGTAAGTGGTGACAATTGCAAGGTCGTACGATGTTGTACCCAAATTAAATCTGCGTCCTTTTTTCCCCACAAATAGAGCTTTCTTTTGGTGGTATTTGATTCCCTCTGCGTCATTTATGGTTGCCACTATATATAAAAAAAGAGCGTCAATTTTGCAAAAAAAACTGTTTTTCTTACTTTTTCCTAAAATACAAATCCAAAAAAAAGTATAAAAAAACATTTTTTTCATCAGTTTTGGACGATTTATATTCTTCCTCATATTTTTGGTTAAAAAAATCGCAATCAGCGTTTATTGATTGGTTTGCGCAAAAGTTGCCGCGTTTACTGATGATGAGAATTCATTTCTGGGCTTTTTATTATTTTTTTTACTAGTAATGGGAGCGATCTGTGATTTTTAGCAGTACTGCGATATTGCGGCGGACATGTCGGACCATTTTGACACTTTTTTGGGACCATTGGCATTTATACAGTGCTCTAAAAATGCACTGATTACTGTGTAAATGCCATTGGCAATGAAGGGGTTAACCTGCAGGGGGCTCTCTAAGGGTTAAATGTGTTCCCTAGGTGTGTTCTAACTGTATGGGGGCTGGGCTGGCAGGGGGGAGGGGAGTGATCACAGCTTTCATATACAGGAAGCCTGGGATCACATCCCTTCCCCCTCTATGAGAACGGAGATCCGTGTTTGCATACACAGACCTCCGTTCTTTCACTGCAGGGGAGGCATCAACGGTAGCCGGCAGAGATCAAGTCCACCATACCCACTCCCTGGCCTCCCCCGGACACAGTGAGCGCACAAGCAATTTATTACAGCCTCTGTCAGGTGACGGCGGTTTGCGATAATGAGCCACTTTCATGACTCTGCGGCAGGCGGTCGGCAAGTGGTTGAACACCAATGTTAGAGTTTTCAGTTTGCTGCAGTGTACCACAAATATTGTCACTATTTAATTGCATGCCACAAACATTACAAACATTTTGGTGCATGCTAATATATTGGCCCCACCCTCTTATCCATCCAACGGGGAGCAGGAGCTGGTGGGGTAATAGGCGGGGGCACAGCTGCAGTTTCCCATTTTCGCCCTGGGCACTGGGTGACCTTGACCCGACACTAGAGATCACATTTGGCATAAGTGACGGGAATGAATTGCAATTGTTTCTTTTTCTTTTGGATCTGCATTGCTAGTTGATGTGATGGACCTTTAGATTTACATTGTGGGACTTTTTTTGTATTGTTTATTAACCACTTGCTTACTGAGCCCTTAAACCCCCCTCCTGCCCAGACCAATTTTTGGCTTTCAGCGCTGTCGCATTTTGAATGACAATTGTGCGGTCATGCGACGTTGTACCCAAACAAAATTTTTATAGTTTTTTTCCCACAAATAGAGCTTTCTTTTAGTGGTATTTGATCAAACAATATTTTTTACTTTTTGCTATAATACAAATCCAAAAAAAATGTAAAAAAAAAATTATTGATCGGGTTTGGCCGATATATATTCTTCTACATATTTTTGTTTAAAAAAAATCGCAATTGGCATATATTGATTGGTTTGTGCAAAAGTTATAGCGTCTACAAACTATAGGAATTGATTTATGGCATTTTTATTATTTATTTTTTTTTACCAGTAATGGCGGTGATCTGCGATTTTTATTGGGACTTTAATATTGGGGTGGACATGTCAGACATTTTTGACACTTTTTTGGGACCAATGACATTTATACAGCGATCAAAAATTTAAATATCCACTGATTACTGTATAAATGGCATTGGCAGTGAAAGGGTTAACACTAAGGGGGCAGTGAAAGGGTTAACTGTGTTCCCTCATTGTGTTCTAACTGTGTGGGGGCTTGGCTGGCCGGGACATAACAGATCTCACTGATTCCGATCACAGGGATCAGTAGATCTGTTATGCCCCCCTTCACAGAACGTAGAACCGCCGTGTTTACATCGGCGGTTCCCCGTTCTGCAGCTCTGACAGGCGATTGCGGGTCATGAGTGGACATTGAGTCTGCCAGAGCCGCGGGCACACCCACGCAGCGTGCGGCGGCCGCGCGTGCACACCGCCGCCGCCTGTGAGTGAGCACTGGGAGGGTGCACATGGGGCCAATGTCCATGGACGTCGTCCCGGAAATTCAGATACGCGCTGGAGCCATACTTCAGCAATAGCATGGATCTGGAAGGGTTAAAGGGCTTATTAAAACATTTTACATTATTTCCGGTTTACATTTTTTCTTTTCTTTTTTTTTAATGATTGAAGATACAGCAAAATATAGACTTTTTTATGGCACTTCATTTGTATAATATAAAGTCAAGGAAAATTGCGCAAAGAGAAATACAAGCTGCCAACACTTTCACTAGACCTATAGTGAACAAAGAGAAAGCACAGATAATAATGTGTGGCGCTAATCAAAAGTGCAACATATCTCACTGTGAGTGACTTCCAGAGATTAACTGGGTAAGGATTTGGAAATTCAATAATTTAAAATGCAAGGTAACTAAATGGTTAATTATAACCGCAATACTGTATGTCGCTTGACAAGGTGCAAAGGCGTACAGGGCACAATCTGACGTGATGTCAGGAGAGGTCCCAGTAGGCTAAATATTGAAGGGTTAATACATAAGCTGGTATCTGTAGAAGTGCTTCCTCACATTCCTTTAATGTGACAGTTAATATATACACAGTTCTTCCAATGAAAAGAGGCACCATGAGAAGGGAGTGTGAAGAGTCAGGACAGGGGTGAAAATCAGTCCTCCGGTAATGTTCGTGCACCACACACCTCAAAACTGCACCACGTGAAGCACTCCCTTAAGACCTGCACTTAACATAGACAGTATAATCAGAAATATTGGATCACACCAGATAATCCCCCTCCCAGTAGTGTCTCACATTGGATACAATCATGAATCGGCATGCAAGAAAAAAACGTTCTGCAGCTCCTCTGTCACACTCTGCTGTGTGTACTGCACTCACATTCTCATTGTGTACATCACACCTACTGTAACCTAATGTTACAGTAGGTGTGATGTACACAATGAGAATGTGAGTGCAGTACACACAGCAGAGTGTGACAGAGGAGCTGCAGAGCATTTTTTTTTAATGTTACGCCGAGTAAATTGATACCCAACATGTCATGCTTCAAAATTTGTTCATGGAATGGCGACAAACTTTGGCTCTTAAAAACCTCCATTGGCGACATTTAAAAATTTCTACAGGTTATCAGTTTTGAGTTACAGAGTAAGTCTAGTGGTAAAAAAAAGTTGCTCCCGCTCTACCAATCACAGCGATTCCCCACATGTGTGGTTTGAACACCGTCTTCATATGATGGCGTGAATCAGGTAGGCGTTCGCTTCTGCACGTGAGCGCAGCGGGACGGGGCGCTTTAAAAAAATTCTTCCTTATTTATTCCTTGTAATAGGAATAAAATAGAAAAAAAGCATGCCAGGACCGCTTAAATAGGAGATCTTGGGTCAAAAAGACCTCAGATCTCATATTTACACTTAAATGAAAAAAATAAATGCCTAGTGGGGGCTCCCCTCAGTCAGCATCCAGGCATTGCGACGAGAGGATTAGATCGTCTCTGCTGCTATGGGTCCCATAAGCGGTGGAGATGACCGGAGCTCAGCGGGAGGGGGGCCCTCTCCCGCCCCTGATAAAAGTGATCTCACGGTGAATCCGCTGCAGAGACCAATTTTATCTGAAAGTGGGCCACCCGCTGTTTCAAAAGATACAGAGCTTATGGTAGCTATCTGCTACCATAACAATGGTATTCAACAGCAAAGTAAAGCCTTATCATTACGGTAGGCAGTCTGGAAGCGGTTAAATATAGTGCTTGGGGGGTCTCCTTAGCCTACCTGTAAAGTGGTTCATCTGTACTATGTATAGAACATACTGCAACAAAAATTACATTTCTAAAAAATAGTCAAATCACATTTAAATTGACTCGTGGTTGCAATTTCTGGCACCTGGCTATTTAAGGTTTGAACATGCACTACAAACACAGATTTAACCATGTGGTATATAACATCTTTATAAATAAAACCAAGTTTCATAAACATACAAAACTATTGCTTTTTGACAAACAGAAGTGCAACTTTAAAATATAAAAAAAAAAGTAAACTTTAATGGCTGTAATGCTAGTCTGCAAGTGGGGATTGGAAAGTAAATGGGAGTGAGGGAGTGCACAGGGCAGAGAACTGGATGGCCTGGGGTGGCTGTTATTTTACACAGTGCTAAGCACTGCTACCTTGCTGGGAGGGGAAACACTCATCACGTCACATTCAGACAGACACAAATCCAATGGGTTTGCAGGGCATTGTTCCAGAACAGTATTTGACTGTATGCTTATTTATGCAATTCTTTACAGCATTAACTTAGCATTCCACCTGTGCTGGGAGAGTTGTTTCAGGGGCCTTTTATCTCTATTGAGATGACCCTATTTATCCTGGTTGGTCCTCTTTCCCCCATCTCACTTGTAATATGAATTTTATATCTTTCTACTCATGCATTATGAAATGGTCAAGCCTTACTCATTCCCACTTTGAATATATGTGTGTTATCCCTTTCTATACAGTGCCTGTTTGGCGGTACAGAAATTTTCTTTTGGGTAGAAAGATCTATACAAGATCGGTTAGGAACACAGCCATCGATATGAACTTCCTACGTTGAAGTTTTATCTTTAGGTTTCTTTGCTTGTCTGATTGCATTTGGGTCCGGTTAAAGAGTGGGACATCTAGTGGTGATTTGGTAGGTTGCATACGGCCCAATCCCAGCACCTATATAAGTCTCCTTCCCACTGGCCCACCTTTGCTTTGAGAAAGTCCACGATTGGCGGACGAAACGCATCAGCATTCGTGTCATCCCGATTGACAGGGACGCTTCAGCACGTGATCAGAGTCTGAGCGCCCATGTGACACGGACAGCCACTCCTACCATTGCCCAGCTTGCATCCGACGGCACAGCTACACCGCACGGTCGTCTCAGATGCCAGATGCTATACAGCAGACAGCCGCCCCTACACAGCATAGACCGGCCGGTGCCGGCGGGGATCAGTGAGATTAAATCTTTTGGTCTGCTTAGCCCACAAACTCATTAGCTGCCACACGGAATGGGTTATGGTGTGAAGTGTCACTGGTAATCAGCATTATTACTGTACATGTGACATCCTAGGCTCCAACCATGGTTCTTTTGGACTGATTTATTGATACCTGGGATGCCTCCCATGCTCATTTGAACTCATTATATTGGGCTGCCGTATATTTCCAGTCTCCCACATAGATAGAGTTGCCTGTACCTCCCTTACAAGCCCACAAGGCGAGAATTGCCTTATCAATTGATCCTCTAAGGCACATTGGATGCCATCCCCTCTCATCGGGCCAGACTAAGTTGGGTGTCAGAAGTGTGTGTGATAATGGATGGGCTATGCAGCCAGCTGAGGTCCCCTAATTTTACTGACAATGTTGTAATTTTATTGTAGTGCATCAATGGATTTTAATGTTTATCAATAAACATGTATATTTTGTATGGCAATTGTGTCCTGATCGAGCTCTTTGGTACTCCTTGTACCGTTTTTGTTTTGTTAATTGTTGCCGCTCTAAGGACCACATTCACTACTTGGATGGATGTCTATGTGGTTTATTAGGGTCTTTAGTACCCTCCACGCTTTGTGATTTGACTAATGACCTCTACGAGGGGGCTAGTTTATCTCCTTCTTGTTCCAGCAGATCTCTACTTCCAGTATCTTGGAAGATTGTGACCACAGATTCCAGTCTTGTAGGCTGGGGCGTGGTCATGAGGGACTCCATGGTCCAGGGGAGATGGTCCTTGGTGGAGCAGAGATTGCCCATAAACCTCCTAGAACTATGAGCTATACAGCTAGCTCTGAGTGTTTGGACATCCAGGTTGCAGGGCTACCTGATAAGGGTACAGGCTGACAAGACCACGGCAGTGGCAAGTTTGCAAGTTCACATCCCAGGTGTGGGAAAATTGGAAGGTGGACTTCTCAGCCACCAACAGATACACCCAGGATAGTGGTCACTGCAGCCCGAAGTGTTTTGGGAAATTTTCCTGCACTGGGGGATGCCAGAGGTTGATCTACTGGCATCCCAATTCAACAACAAACCCCTGTTTTTTGTGTCCCGAGCAGGGGATCCTTTGGCTATAGGAGCAGGTGCTCTGGTGATTCCATGAGTAGAGTTGAGTGAACCCGAACTGTAAAGTTCGGGTCCGTACCGAACTTTTGGGTGTCCGGGACCCGGACCCGAACCCGGACTTTTCAAAAAAAGTCCGGGTTCGGGTCCGGAAAATTGCTGTAAAAAAGTCCTGGAAAGTCCTAGAGATCTGCAAAAGGAAGGAAAATGGGGGTAAGGGTGGGACAAGTGCCCTACAAAGAAATGGGGACAGGGAAATAACTAAAAGCATTAAAAAAAAAAAAAATCACATAAGAAAATCAAAAATGGAGGTGGATGTGGACCATCTTCAAACTGTGTGTGAAAAGCATTAATTAACAGTAGAAGCCTTATCACTGTTCTAAAATCATCTTCAAACTGTGTGAAAAAAGTATAAATTATCTGGGAGAACCCATATCACTGTTCTACAATCATCTGGAAACTGTGTGTTAAACTTAAACTACAACCGGGAGAACCCATATCACTGTTCTAAAATCATCTGGAAACTGTGTGTTAAACTTAAACTACAACCGGGAGAACCCATATCACTGTTCTACAATCATCTGGAAACTGTGTGTTAAACTTAAACTATAACCGGGAGAACCCATATGACTGTTCTACAATCATCTGGAAACTGTGTGTTAAACTTAAACTACAACCGGGAGAACCCATATCACTGTTCCTACTAAAATCTTGTCACTATACCCAAGAGGGCCAACATCAAATTCAAATTGTGT
>BLSH010142107.1:33953-48294 GCA_018402905.1 Glandirana rugosa | reverse complement strand
TAACGGATGAGGATTTCCCTCTCCAAGGTCGACAACGACATTCACTGTCTAATAACAAAGCAACAGCTGGAACCTCTCCTTTTATAACTAGGAGATGATTTTTGAACAATAATCTGTCCTTTACAGCAACAGCTGGGACCTGGCCCTATAGGAGTAGGCAATGATTTTTCAACAATAATCTGTCACTTACAGCAACAGCTGGAACCTCTCCCTTTAGGAGTAGGCAATGATGTTTGAACAATAATCTGTCACTTACAGCAACAGCTGGAAAATCTCCCTTTAGAACTAGGAGATGATTTTTGAACAATAATCTGTCCCTTACAGAAACAGCTGGAACCTGGCCCTATTGGAGTAGGCAATGATTTTTGAACAATAATCTGTCACTTACAGCAACAGCTGGAACCTGGCCCTATAGGAGTAGGAGATGATTTTTGAACAATAATCTGTCACTTACAGTAACGGATGAGGATATCCCGGTCCAAGGTCGACAACGACATTCCCTGTCTAATAACAAGTTTTTAGTAGAGGATTAAGATTTCCCTCTCCAAGGTCGACAACGACATTCACTGTCTAATAACAAGTTTTTAGTAACGGATGAGGATATCCCGGTCCAAGGTCGACAACGACATTTCCTGTCTAATAACAAGTTTTTAGTAGAGGATCAACATTTTCCCCTCCAAGGTCGACAACGACATTCCCTGTCTAATAACAAGTTTTTGGCCCTATAGGAGTAGGCAATGATTTTTGAACAATAATCTGTCCCTTAAAGCAACAGCTGGAACCTCTCCCTTTAGAACTAGGAGATGATTATAGAACAATAATCTGTCACATACAGCAACAGCTGAACCTCTCGCTTTAGAACTAGGAGATCATTTTAAACAATAATCTGTCCCTTACAGCAACAGCTGGAGCCTGGCCCTATAGGAGTAGGAGATGATTTTTGAACAATAATCTGTCCCTTACAGCAACAGCTGGAACCTGACCCTATAGGAGTAGGCGAAGATTTTTGAACAATAATCTGTCCCTTACAGCAACAGCTGGAACCTCTCCCTTTAGAACTAGGAGATGGTTTTTGAACAATAATCTGTCCTTTACAGCAACAGCTGGAACCTGGCCCTATAGGAGTATACAATGATTTTTGAACAATGATCTGTCACTTACAGCAACAGCTGGAACCTGGCCCCATAGGAATAGGTGATGATTTTTGAACAATAATCTGTCCCTCTAAGCAACAGCTGGAACCTGGCCCTATAGGAGTAGGCGATGATTTTTGAACAATAATCTGTCCCTTACAGCAACAGCTGGAACCTGGCTCTATAGGAGTAGGCAATGATTTTTGAACAATAATCTGTCCCTTACAGCAACAGCTGGAACCTGGCCCTATAGGAGTAGGCAATGATTTTTGAACATTAATATGCCCCTTACAGCAACAACTGAAACCTGGTCCTATCAGAGTAGGCGATGATTTTTGAACAATAATCTGTCCCTCTAAGCAACAGCTGGAACCTGACCCTATAGAACTAGGAGATGATTTTAGAACAATAATCTGTCCCTCTAAGCAGTAGCCTCTACCTAGTGCAGTCAGATCATTTTGTAATGCAGGGTGAGATCTGCAATCTGTCACTCAAAGCAGCAGTATGAGAAATCTCTAATTAGTCCAGAATCAGTTTGTTGTGTAATGCAGGGTGAGATCTGCAATCTGTCCCTCAGAGCAGCTGTAGTAGTAATCTCTAATTTGTCCAGAATCAGATTGTCCTGTAATGCAGGATGAGATGTTAAAATATCTGCAATCTGTCAATCACAACACCGGCAGCTTCCTCTTCCTACACTAGTCAGAGTTTCAGAGAGCATGTGACTGCAGCACTAAGTGACTCCAGCTTATAAAGAGGATGTGTCACATGATGCACTGGCCATTCACAGCCATGCCATTAGTAGGCATGGCTGTGATGCTTCTAAGGGCAAACCAGTGAAACGCTTGTTGATTGGCTACCCTGTAGCTATTCAGCATGTGTGATCAACTACCAGAACCCAGAAACCGAACCCGAACGTTTTTTGAAATGTCCGGGTTCGGGTCCGGGTTCCAGACACCCCAAAGTTCTGTAGGGACCCAAACTTTACAGTTCGTGTTCTCTCAACTCTAGTCTGGAGCATTGCTGAGCCCAAAGGGCATCACTAAATATTCAAAGTGGCCAAAGCACGTCCGGAAGGCAGTCTTCCACTCATCGCCCTCCCGGATGCGGATCAGGTTATAGGCTCCGCTAAGATCCAGTCTGGTAAACACAGCAGCGGTTCCTAGTCTTTGAAATAACTCAGGGACCAGTGGCAAGGGGTACCGGTTCTTTTTGTTTCAAATCTTTTTATTGATTAAATAGAAAAAAGAGAATCTGCATAACAATATAGAAGAATATATAACATATGAAGATTTTCTAAGAACCAGGTACAGAAATGTATATAACCAAGTTACTCGTTGTGATAAAGATGAGTTCGTATTACATAACCATAAAAATGTACAATTAACTCTCGGAAGGGAGGTAACCCTGACCCCAAACAGGGACAGAAGTCGGGGGCTCCTCCTCAACACTCAAGAATGACGACCCGATAGGATACAGCCACCATTAACACGAAAAGATCCCACCGTTTTTACTATCAAGACTCTTCTTCTTACTATTACAACCCTTCTAGGCTGCCGTAAAGGGCAGACAAGTCGAATAACCCCCCCCATTTTTCTTTTTTTTTTTTTTCTTCTTCTCCTTTCTTTCCCACCTCCGCATTCCTCCTGATCTCCCTCCTCCCATCCTTTCCTTTCGGGTTATCCCCTTTACCCCCTCCCCCCGTCCCACCTCCCCTTTCACCCCACCTTCCCTTACACAATGAGATATGCCGATTTACCTTCGATCTGGGACACTAAACATAAAATCACCCTAAAGTAAGCCTTTCTCGCTAAGGGAAAACAGATAGATGACATTACAGGCTCAGTTCACTCCTACTTCTTGACACCCCAATCAAACATCTAACAAGAGACTAACTCTAACTCCTTTATTATACATGAACTTAATTTGATCTACTCGGAAGACTTGCGTTCTGAGGATGTGAGTTCGGGCGACTGCGAGACGTTCAGGTAATAAGTGATATATTTGTTATCTTGATAGTCGACCATAAGTATACCGCTTCTCTCTCCTAAAATCTTGTTTGATCCTATTTACCTACTGCATCATTATCTTCAGTTATTGTTGGATCCTAAGATATAAGGTCCCGATGTAAGACGCTACCTACCGGCGATATTTCATTACTCTGTACCACCTTTGCAACCCATTATTTCTAATAAAATTCTTATTGGAAAAAAAAAAAATGTACAATTAAAAATGTACATGCATAATCTAATAGGGAGCTGCACTCATCCTCCCATGAGAATCTGGGAAAACAGACTGTCACGGAAGTAGAACCAACTCTGCAAGGGAGGAGAGTGCTCCCATTTAAGGGAGGACCCACCACCTACCCCATCTGGGAACAATCTGTAACCGTGAAGACAGGGGCTGAGTCTCCCCCCCCCCATAAGGGCTCCAATACTTGCGAAGATCGAAACAGTACAGTCTCTAGTAGAACTTATTGAACAAATAAAAACTAGGTAGTCGTACTCCTTCTATAAGGGCTTCTAAGGGGGTTTCACCAAACCCCTCCCACCAATACGTGAGAAGGGAAGGGTAAAACCCAGGGACCAAGTTGATCCCAGCATAAGAAAGATAACGGTAACAAGAGAAGCTGCCATAGATGAAAGGTATGAAAGAAAGGAAAAGAGACAGGAAAAAAGGCGAGGGAAGAGAGACGTTGACACCAATGTAGCAAAGTAGGGGAGTCATGAAAGAAGGCTCACCTTGGAAGCTTTAAGTAAATCTTCCAAGGCTCCCAGACAAGGTCAAATTTGGGGGAGGTATCCAGTATGTGGCTGGCCTGTTTTTATCTTCCTCAATGCCTCCGTAAAGGATATTGAGGGGCGCTTCCAGGACTTAGCAATTGAGATCTTAGCCCCCAAAAAGATTAATTGGGTTAGCTTGAAAAGGGGTTTGGTCATACCTTCAGGTTTAGAATTGAGTAAGGCTATTTCTGGGCATTTAGGAATTGGAAGGCCCGAGATCTTACGGATTAAGTAGAAGAATTTGTTCCAGTAGCTTCTCAGATGGGGACATTCCCACCATGTGTGTAGGAAGGTGCCTACATGATTGCAACCCCTGAAGCAGAGGTTGGAGGTATTAGAGAACATAACAGCAAGTCTAGAAGGAACCAAATACCATCTAATAAACACCTTTAAGTTGGCTTCTATCAAAGATATATTAAGGATCCCCTTAAAGCATCGTAAGAACATCAAAGTCCAATCGTCTGCATCCCACTCTACGTTTAAGTCCCTTTCCCATTTTTCCACAAAAAGAGGTTTAGATGAGTCCTCCACCAGAGCAGCATAAATCAAAGAAATACCCCCTTTAATACCCATCGGTCCCGAGCACCACTGTTCAAATGGGGTAATGACTGACTTACCCATCCTTGAGTTCCACCAAGTGGAAAGGAAGTGGTGTATTTGGAGGAAACTGAATTTTTCCGAGAGTGGCATGTCAAGCTTATTAACAAAGTGGGATAATGGCAATGGTCCAGCTGGAGAGATGAAGTGACCTATACGGTATAAACCCTTATCTGTCCACCATTTAAATGCCTTAATATCCAATCCAGGATAGAATAGGGGATTATGAAAGAGGTGTGTGAGAGGACGGAGAGCAGAGATTAAGTTGGGGGACTTAAAAACTGAGTCGCAAAGAGCCATAGAGTTAGATAATGTGGGGGAGAGAATTAAGGGTCTAGATTTAGCGGGGACACCTAACAGATAGTCAATGGTGTTGTGGGGAACTGCCTGTCTCTCTATTTTGACCCAATCCGGCATGTAACCGCTAGAAAAGACGATTGAGAACTGGGCCAATTGAGCCACCTGATAGTATTTAAAGAGGTGTGGAAGACTCAATCCCCCTTGACTACATTTCCTAAAGAGTACCTTGGCAGAACATCTGGGGCCTTTATTGGCCCAAATTAATTTTAAGATCTGTGATTGTAATTTTTGCAGGTCAGATTTCCTTACTTGAATGGGGAGAGCTCTAAAGAAATATAAGATCCTAGGGAGGAGGGTCATCTTGATCGCATGTAACCTGCCCAGCCAGGAAATACCCTCTTGATCCCACTTAGAGAGGTCTTGTGCTAATTTCTTTAGGAGAGGGGGATAATTTGCTTCGAAGAGATCGTTGAAGTTGGCTGTCAACCTGATCCCCAGATAAGGGAGCTGGGAAGACTTCCAAGCGAACTTGTACTGGTTTGTGATTTTAAGTATAGTCTGTTCTGGCACAGATATATTTAGAGCCGCTGATTTGGACCAATTTATGCAGAGCCCTGAACATTTGCCGAAAAGTTGAAGGAGCTGAATGATCTTTGGGGTGGAGGTGAGGGGGGAGGAGATGAATAAGAGTAAATCGTCCGCGAAGAGCGCACATTTATGTGAGTGTTGGCCACAGGAAATCCCATGGATCTCAGGGTTGTCTCTGATAGAAATAGCCAAAGACTCCATCGCAATTGCAAAGATCAAAGGGGACAAGGGGTATCCTTGTCTAGTGCCGTGAAAAATCTGGAAGGGATCAGAATAAAAGCTGTGTAATTTGACTTGGGCACTAGGATTTGAATAAAGGGCTTCTAGAGTTTTGATAAAGCCAGGACCACAACCCCATCTCTTTAACACTGCAAAAAGATACGTCCAGTCTACTGTGTCAAAAGCTTTTTGCAAGTCAACTGACAAAATATAACCCTCCCTGGTGGGTTTCCCATCCCAGTTACAGTTAAGTAGAGATATAATGTCCACTGCTCTACGAATCTGATCGGGACCTTGTCTTCCCGGGATGAAACCTACTTGGTCCCTATGAATGTATTGGCCTATAAATTTAGACAGTCTATTAGCTAAGACTTTAGTCATAATTTTAAGATCGTTATTTATCAAAGAGATGGGTCTATAGTTGTTGACATCAGATTGATCCTTTCCAGGTTTGGGGATGACCGACACAAATGCTCTATTGGCTTCATTTTGAAGGCTGGAACCAGATCTTAGGGAGTTAAAAAAGTTTGTTAGGTACGGGGATAATACTGGGCCAAATGTTTTATAGTAGCCCGTGGAGAAGCCATCCGGGCCCGGGGCTGAACCGTTCTTGAGAGTTTTAAACACCTCCAGCACCTCTGCATCATTAAACGGTAATTCTAGGGAAGCAATATGGTCTTCCGACAGTCTAGGAAGGGTGATGGAATTCAGAAGCAGTTTGCCCTTTGTTGTAGAGTGTGGCGTAAAATTTTTGGAAGGAGGCCATGATCCTATCCGGGTTCTGAGTGAGAGAACCCGAGTGATCCCTAATCTTAGGGAAAGAGAAGGTGCGACATTTGGGGGACAGCCTGGCAGCCAATTTAGGACCTATGTGATCTCTTTGTAAGTACCAATGGGCTCTGGACCATTGAATTTGTTTCTCAGCTTTGGTGGTAAGTGTGCCAAATTCAAGGCAACTTTTCCCGCCTCAAGTCTAGCCCAGGATTGATGAGTTGGATGCTTTTTATGTAACCTAGCAAGATCTTGAAAGTTATTTTCCAGCCTCTTTATTTCCATCATCCTCTCCCTTTTTAATCTGGCTCATAATTGAATGAGATTTCCTCTCATAACCCCTTTGTGGGCTGCCCATAAGATTGGGGGAGAAACTTCCCCATTATCTTTCCTGTAAAAATATTCTTTAAGTTCCTTCTCTAACAAAGCGCAGTGCACTGGATTGTTTAGGAGTGATTCATTAAGGCACCACTGGGGGTTCCTCACCCCACCCGGATCAACTTTGATATGAATTGTTACTAGGGAATGATCAGACAGGGGGGAGTCCCTAATGGAAGCCTTAAGGACTAGTGGAGACAGAGATGCTGGAACAAAGATGTGATCTATTCTTGCCATACTCTTATGCGGGGCTGAATAGTGTGAATAGTCCCTCGCCCTTGGATTTAATTATCTCCAGATATCTATAAAGCCTATGGAGAAAAGAAGTCTAGCAAACTTAAGGCTGAGCTTCAGGGGCCGGAGAAGGCGGGGTGTTCCTGAGCCAGATTTGTCAAGAATAGGATCGAGGGTTAAGTTCGAATTTCCTCCCAAGAGGACTTTCCCCTCAATGTGGGGAAGGATCCGCTCAAAAAGCCCTTTAAAGAATTTGACCTGACCAGAGTTTGGGGCATAATATGATAATAGAGAATACAACACTCCCCCCAGGGACCCTTTCAGGAAAATAAATCTTCCATCCGGGTCTTTAATTTCCTCTATAAGGGTGAATGCTAGATGCTTAGCGAAGAAAATCCCTACTCC
Organism: Glandirana rugosa; assembly: GCA_018402905.1. Lineage (NCBI taxonomy): Eukaryota > Metazoa > Chordata > Amphibia > Anura > Ranidae > Glandirana > Glandirana rugosa. The sequence goes on along the minus strand of BLSH010142107.1, from coordinate 40,889 downwards.
TCTTTTTTTTTCTCTGGTGCATTTGCTAAGAAAAACTGTGGGTAATATGAGTGGATATATTTGGGAGTATATCGTTCAGGAAAGTGAGTTTCTTGAATCATAACTACATCTAGGTGGTGGGATCGGGCTAAATTAAAGTACTTTTTCTGTTTAACCGGGGAGTTAAGGCCCTGCGCGTTATGAGATGCCACTCTCAGGAATGAAGGTGAATTAGTAAACATGGGTGACGTGTACGTTTTGATCTAAAAATTGCCACAGGCTAGGACTCACCCGAACCCAAGCCGACCTGAGGAGGGGCCCGTCCACTCCTTTGGAGAAGTAGTTGGATTATGGTGGCCTTCTACGAGGTAAGCTTTCTTGGTGTCTGAAAAGAAGAAGTGAACGCAGAAAAGTAACAGTAGTATAGAACACGAGAGATAGAGAAGAGACAAAGAGAACATTTAGAGGGAGGATGTGGCAAAAACTAGCCACATTACCCCCCATATTCCTGGGTGGGAGGAGACTAAATAGACACCTCACTACCCGGAAACATAACATGAGTGTCTGTCCAAACAGCAGAACTACATCTGATCTAGGGAGTACCATTGAAAGGGTCCCTAAATCAGAGGGAGGAGCATGTCTTCCCTCCCAGCCACTTCTTGAAAACAAATAAGAATCCAACTGAACTGTTGGCTGACTCACTAGAAGCATAATTATCTAAGACTAAGGGTGAACATTTATCATCTCCAAAGGGGCTACATACCGTATGAGTCTGAGTTAACCGGATGGAACCGTCATGGCTAGTATGACGGCTCCCTCCAGCTCCATGACTAAAGAGACCAAGCATTTAAGGTAGATACATTAATGATCCCTAGGGAACCAATTAGCAAGATCTCGGCATGTTGGGTGTAGTGTTCAAAAATAAAACTAGACTAGCTAACAGTCAACGAGGGCATCCCGTAGCCGGCCCACCTCCATCCTCCTCAAAGTGGGCCAGGCCCAGGAAAAGGTGAGGATGAGAGCCGACCACGGATCCCCCAGGGAGAGACAAAACTGAAAGAGCATATTAAAAACTGAAAGAGCATATTAAATATAACAGTGAACAAACAAATATTATAAAACCCCTAAGGGGTATGAGAACATAAAGATCCTGTGAGAAGGGAACTTAAATGACCCGAGTGATAATCAACAACAGGTAGGGCAGAAGAGAAGTCAAGGAGGGTGAGCATCCCTGGCCTTCTTCTTCTGCTGTCTCTGCCATATGGGAAGTATGGGGCTCTGAGGGGGTGGTCTCTTGGAATGTCCCATGTTCTTGTGGAGAGAAGCAGATGGTGAGGGAGAGTCCAGTGATATGAGATTAAGATTGATCATTTGCTGTTCTCCTTCTTGGAAAGAAGTAAAACCGAATTTCTTGCCTTTGACAATAAAAGACAGCCTGAAGGGGAAGGACCACCAATATTTTATGGAGGATTTGATGAGAATTTCAAGAAGGGGCTTGAGAGATCTCCTTTTTTGTATAGTAGTCGGGGATAAATCCACGAACACTTGGACCGAGTGGCATTGAATAGAGAGATTGGGATTGGATCTAGAGGCCTTCTTGATCTCCTCCTTAACTCCATAAAAGTGAGGTTTCACTACTATGTCTCTAGGAAGGCCATCGGATCTCGGGGGCTGGAGAGCTCTATGAGCCCTGTCGAGTTCTAGACAGTTTTCTGGGATACCTGGGATGATTTCTTTAATAAAGTTGGTCACTATAGCACAGACATCTGTGATGGCCTCCGGAATCCCCCGGATTCGAAAGTTGTAACGTCTAGATCATTTTTCTAAGTCGTCGATTTTGGAGGTAGCCGCTTCCAGTTGCTCTTGAAGATCCTGGATACGAGCTGTGTTTTGATTGATTCTAGATACCGATTGGGCCGTCTTCTGTTATATTATGTCTATTCTAGAACCCAGGCCCTTAAGATCAGCCTGAATCACCGAGGTAATCTGGGAAGCTGTTTGGGCAAGGCCTTTAGAAAGCATTTTTGAGAAAACTTCCATCATCAAATGGAAGTCTGGTTGAGAAATTAAGGCTGGTGGTGTAGCTGGGTCCACAAACGGGTTACCTAGATTCTGATCTTTGAAAGGTGTAGTTATGAGTTCGTCTAGGGTCCGTTCTAAAAGAGACATTGTAGAAGCCGGAGAGAGGATCTGGGCCGAAGGTAGAGAACCCGGGGGTGGCCCCGGGGAAGGTAGAACATGGGAACCTCCATCGGACCCTGCTTCCATTTCCTCTGGGGACCCAGGAATTGAGGGAGGTCCTGTAGAATCCTGAGGGTCTTTGGGGGCTGGGTTATCAAAACCCGGTTGACGGGAAAGATCCCTTCTAACTGAACCCGATTGCATTTTCAGGGCGTAAAGTATAGTACAAACCAAGCGAGTATAGTTAAACACTCTACTCAGGGCTTCCAAATAATGAGGAATACACTGTCAATATGTAGATGGGAAGAATCGGTACTGAAAAAGGATGCTTCAAGCCTGTAATATATATGCTTTAAACAGAAAGCTTCCTATGTTCTCAGAGGCCTAGGCTGGTTGAAGCAGTTCAATTAAGTCAGGTCTTTGTGCTACTATATGGCTTCTCACCCCTGCATAAGGGAAATCAGGGCCGTTAATGTTGGTATTTTAAATCACCCTGGGGAGGTTTAATGAGGGTTATAATGCCTGTAGAGACCCCTGAGTAGATCACCGCTGAGTCCAGGGGCACTGCACCCCTGTTGCCTTTGAAACTTACGATCTGTTCGCCGGCTAGGCCGAAGCCGCGGCCTCGATTTTGGGGTAGCGGCCGGGAACGGATGTTACGGATTGGGCTCAGACCCCGTTTCTGCTCCGGGATAGTCCTGGAATATTCCCCCTCCTAAACGCTGTACGAGCGGGTCAGCCGAGTTCCGCTGCCTTCAAAATATGCATCGAAGGGCCGGGAAGAGACGGAGCTCCTGCGTTAGGCAGCCACCATGGAGCTCCGCCCTGGGGTACCAGTTCTTAATGGTATTTTGTTAAGGTCCCGATAGTCTATGCAGGGTCTGAGAGTGTGGTCTTTCTTTTCCACAAAGAATATTCCAGCTCCTGCAGGAGAAGTGGAGGGCTGAATGAACCCTTTCTGAAGGTTATTGTCCAGATAAGCCTTGAGGGCTTTCAGTTCCAGCTCAGAGAGTGGGTAAATTTGGCCAAAGGGTACTTCTGCCCCAGGTAGCAGCTCTATTGGGCAATCGTACAACCTGTGAGGTGGGAGAACATCTGCCCCTTTCTTGCTGAACACATCCAGAAACTCATGGTAGATAGATGGAACAGCGAGACAGGTTTCATTATCAGAATCGGAGTCCAGACAGAGCACTGAAGAGGGGAATTCCGGAGCTGGTGGCAGAAAGTATGAGGAGAGAAACTGGACTCCGCCCGAGGACCAGTTAATGGTAGGGCAGTGTGCCCGGAGCCATGGCAGACCCAAAATGACTGGGAACAGAGGGGTTGTTATGGCGTCCAATGACAGGTGTTCCAGGTGTCCACCAGCTGTCCGGGCAAGAAGAGGAACTGTCTCATGGGTGACTGCTCCGGATTTTATGGTGGACCCATCGGCCAAGCGGATGGCTATCCGATGGGTCTTAGGCTTGAGTGGGATCTGGTGCTGAGCTGCAAAGGCCAGATCGATGAAGCAGCTACAGGCCCCGGAGTCCAGGATAGCCAGGACCTGGAGATTCCCCCCAGGGAGCTGGATATGCAGCGGCAGAATGAGATGGTTGGAAGGATCGGCCAAAGATGAGAGTTCTCCAGGGGTATAGCGGAGCCTGTTTCCCTGCTTAACTGGACAGGACCTAACAAGGTGTCCGGGGCCACCACAATAGAGGCAAAGGTTGTAGGTCAGACGTCTGTGTCTCTCCTCAGGGGAGAGAGCAGGCCGGGTAGGTCCGGGTTCCGTCTGGACAGGGCAAACACCCCTGCAGCTTCTTCGGCTCTATGCTCCCACAGACGTCGGTCGACCTGGATGGTCAGGTTGATGAGAGCTTCCAATGTCTGGGTGACTCCCACATGGGCCAGCTCAACTTTGATCGGTTCGGCGAGCCCCAATCTGAACTGATGACGGAGCGCAGCATCGTTCCAGGAGGTATCTGCGCTCCAGCGCCGGAACTCAGCTACGTAATCCTCTGCCGCTCGGCGGCCTTGCTGGAGTGCATGGAGAGCAGCTTCAGCTGTAGCAGCCTGGTAGGGGTCCTCGTACAACCTTGGACCGAAAGAAAAGGACGAGGTTGGTTGTCTCAGGAGCCCCCTGTTCCAGCAGTCAGTGAGCCCATGCTTGTGGTTCATCCCTTAGTAGCGAGATGACCAGTCCCACTTTAGTAGCTTCTGACGAGAAGGTGCGGGGCTGCAGGTAGAAGTACAATTTGCATGCAGTGCAAAAAGCCCAAAACTTCAGGCGGTCCCCCATGAACCGCTCGGGCAAGGGTACCTCGGTTTCACTAGGCACGGTCAGCAGGGTGTGAGCATCGAGCTGGCTGATGCTGGCAGGCAACGTGAGTTCTTGGACTTGGTTCTCCAGCTGGGTGTATTCTCCTTGTAAGTCCCTCACAGCCTGGGTGAGCCCGGCTCGGAATGTGCTAGGCGCTGAACTCTAGGCCTGTGCCTCTATTGTCACACTTGTTCACTTCACCAGGGAAAACTCAGGTCCCATACATCTGGAAGGTGGAGTATTGGACTCAGAATTATCACCTTCGCCTCCTCGTCTTCTTGTTTCTGTGTCCCTCCATGTTGGCGCTTCCTCTCATCCAGTCATGGCATATCTGGATTCCGGGGCTGCTGGCAATTTTATGGACTGGGTAACTGCATCTTCTATGGGACTTACTCTTTTGTCCCTCATCACGCCAGTGATGATATCGGCGATTGATGGCACTGTTCTCCCAGGGGGTCCTATCTGCTTCCAGACCCTCCCTGTTAAGATGTTGGTAGGGACACTCCACCAGGAGTGGATGTCCTTCTTTGTTTTGCCTAAGGCCTCAACCCCCATCATATTGGGCATTCCTTGGTTACCGCTCCATTCTCCACACATGGACTGGACTTCTGGGCAAATCTTGGCTTGGGGTCTCTCCTGTTCCTCGTCTTACCTACTCAAGGCTGCCCCGAAAGTGAAACTTCCTGTGACCATCACCTCAGAATCTCCTGTTTTTCCCTCTGCATGTAGCAATTCCTGGGATGTGCCCTGCAACAGTCAGGTTGATACACTCTCTCTCTAGGTCATTTGGCACTCTGCATGAGCAGTCCACCTGTGAACCTGAGCCTATCTGTCCAACCTCATGCATTCTTGCCCATTCTACCACCTTGGAGTCAAAAACTCCTCCAGGCAAGACTTTCGCCCCATTGAGCTAAGAGCTAAGATTCTTAGTTTGGGACATGATTCCAAGAGGGCTTGTCATGTTTGTGTCCGGTCTGAATCCTCCATGCAAGCTTCTGTTGGTCTTCGCTTGCCCTTGCCCACTCCTAGGAAACCTTTAGTCCTCAATAACTCCTCTTGTCTTCTCCCTACCTCTGTCCAGGTCTCTGAGGATGATCAAGAGTGCAAGATTAGTCAAATTCTGGATTCTCGGTTCTGTAAAGTATCTCGTGCTTTTTAAAAGGTTTGGTCCTGAGGAGAGGTCTTGGATCCCTGCATCTGAGGTATTTGTGCCTCGCCTGGTGAGGAGGTTTCATTTGAGGTTTCCCTCCAAGCCTGGACCCAAGCTGTCATGAAACCACAGTAAACATTCTGTCATGAAACCACAGCAAACATTCATGTCTTATCTATTGCCTACCTTGCTGCATGTGTCCAGTTAAAGGCCGGCCTCCCTCCCCTGTGTGTTTTTGTAGGCCCTCCTAAGCTGGGCTCCACCCCAGGCCCTAATTGGGAACAGGATATAACACTTGGTAGTGCAAACCTGCATTGCTGATCAATGTTTGTCCATGTTTGGCTTTGTGTGTGCTTGTTCGTATCGTTTGCTCCGAGTCTTATTCCATGTACCGATCTTTGGCTTGTCTGATTATCCCTGCTTGCCTGATACCCCAATTTTCGGCTTGACCTCTGTTTCTCCTGTCTGCTTGTGGCCGTGACCCTTTGATATCACCTCTGACTATTCTTTGCTGTTATTGTGCTGCTGCTTCCTCTCTTTCACCTGTAGCCAGCTGAGCATGAGCTAGGGGACCCCGGGGGCTGCGATCCCGATCCAGTTGCAGCCAAATCCATCCTCACCTCTAGAGGCTCTGGTGAACACTCACTGGCTCTTAGATTCTGCGCCCTGGGGAAACTGATGCACTAGCTCCCTGTGTTTCAGTGTCCGTGCTCCAGGGGCCCTCTTCCTGTATCAGCCGGAACTTATTAGCAGCAGTCAGCTATAGTTCCACAACCTTAGTGGTGCGCTTCACAACCCTCGGTCTGATTCACACTCCAGCGGTACGCACCTGTCACCTGACCCTAGGTGTCGTGACAATAACATTATTAAATGTTACTATAGCCGCATGCTTTATATAAAGTACCAACCCCCCACACACACACACCTTTTTTTCTTTTTAACCACTTCAGCCCCGGAAGGATTTCCAGCTTTAGGACCGGAGCCCTTTTTGCGATTCGGCGCTGCGTCGCTTTAACTGACAATTGCGCGGTCGTGCGACGTTGTACCCAAACGAAATTTGCGTCCTTTTTTTCCCACAAACAGAGATTTCTTTTGGTGGTATTTGATCACCGCTGCGTCATTTCTGATCGCCGCTATAAACAAAAGAAGAGCGACAATTTTGCAAAAAAACCCAAATTTCTTACTTTTTCCTAAAATACAAATCCAAAAAAAAAATATAAAAAAACATTTTTTTTCACAGTTTTTGGCCGATTTATATTCTTCCTCATATTTGCGATAAAAAAAATCGCAATCGGCGTTTATTGATTGGTTTGCGCAAAAGTGGTCG
>BLSH010142107.1:23555-33812 GCA_018402905.1 Glandirana rugosa | reverse complement strand
AAAGACGGGTCAGGACGTAAGTATTTTCGGTAAGATATCGAAGATACTTACTTTGTGTGAACAAGTATTTTCGACATTATGATCGAACGTACATTGTGAAGGGTGTACATCAGGGTTAGTTACGACAACTTCCGAGACCGACGCGGTTCATTCTTATAACGAGATAAAATGGATAAAACTTCCCCACTAACGTATAATTCTTTGTGGGAAACAAACCAGTAACGTCAACTGGACACCCTTTATTTAAGTCTAACCAACATGTTATGTTTAAATCTATACTGAAATTGGTGAACGGCTGGCGGCTAGCCGTTAACTGCCGCCGTTTCACCGAGCAAGGGCGTTTAGCGGCAGTATGCTGCCGCCGACGCCCTTGCACAGCGCTCACTATACACGTTCCCGCAGCCGCCGTCGTATGACGGCGATTTGCGGGAACGAGCCACTTTGCCGCCGTCAATTGCCGATCGGCGGTCGGCAAGTGGTTAAAGTCATATCTAAATTTGTATTGTACAACCAATCTGAATTTATTTCCCACAGGTCAACTGCAATGACCAAACAAAGGGTGTTTCTTAATATGCAATCACCCCTTCAAAATAGGTAAAATAGAGCAATATTCTTACTTGGCGCAGCCAGAGCCTTCAACAGCATTGATTGGGACTACATGTGGGAAGTGTTACATGCAAGCTAGTATTACAGCTTTTATGAACAAGTGTGTTTCATTCATAGAAGCTATAGAATGGCTTTTATGAATGCAGGACTGGGCAGAAAGGGGTGACATAGGTGGTACTCTTGATGAGAGGCTATGATAGCTCCCTTGTACTGGAAGCAGCAGGGATGAGGGACAGGAGTAGAACAATTTGTGCTAAACTAGTATACACACTGAAGATAAGTAATATGCTATTTATTTATGTATTTATAAGAAAACTTAGGTGTTAACTCTTGAGCTGAAAACTACATTTATTCAATTTATTCTAATTTATTTGTTTTTGTTTCACTTTGTATTTTGTTTTACATAGAACAACAGTATGGAAACATATGGAAAGCACAGAAAACTCAAAAAAAAGTTTTTCTTTACTAAAAATGTATTGATTAGAGTTGAGCGAACAACTGGACGTTCGGGTTCGGAGGGTCCGAACGAACTTTGGAAAAAAGTCCGGATTCGGCACCGAACGTTGCCCGAACGTTATCCCGGTCCCCATTGAAGTCAATGGGGACCCAAACTTTTAGGCACAAAAATGGCTGTAACAAAGTCCTGGAAAGTGCTAGAGGGCTGCAAAAGGAAGTAAAATGGGGGCAAGAGTAGGGCAAGTGCCCTACAAAAAATGGGGATAGGGAAAATAAATTAAAATCAAATAAAAAAAATGGGAAGGGGGGGTGGATGTGGAGTAGGAGACTAGAGGTTGACTAGGCATGACCATGGGCGTGTAGGTGGAAGTGGCGGTGGTCGAGGAGGAGGAGGAGGTAGTCAGCGCTGAATTTTTTTTGTTTGTTTGTTTATAATTGGGGTAGCCCCCAAAATATTGAGGCCTATTCAAAGAAACAAGTATACGAATGGCTGTGTGAGTCCGGTCGAAATGTTTATTCTGCACAAGGTATGGACAAGTCTTGTGGGATCCATGCCTGATTCATTTTAATAAAGGTTAGCTTGTCCACGTTGGCTGTGGACAAACGGCTGCGCTTGTCTGTGATAACGCCTCCTGCCGTGCTAAACACACGTTCAGACAATACACTGGCTGCAGGGCAGGCGAGCACCTCCAAGGCATAAACGGCAAGAGACCCAGAAGTTGAATGGGGCAGACCCATCAGTCAGTACGTGTAGGCGTGTGCACACATACTCTTGCACCATGTTGCTGAAATGCTGCCTCCTGCTAAGACGTTGTCAATCGGCTGGTGGTGCTGTTTGTTGTGGCGGGCTGCTGACAAAGCTTTGCCACATTTCGGCCATGCTAACCCTGCCTTCTGAGGTGCTGGCGGTGGCACAGCTGCGTTGGTGGCCTCTTCCTCCTCCTCCTCTGCCTTCGCCTTGTGCTTTTGCTGAGCCCCCGGTGTCATTTGGGAATGCCCTCAGTAGCGCCTCTACCAGTGTGCGCTTGTTGTCGCTCATCTTCCTCTCACACTTCAGTGAGGGAATTAAGGACGGCACATTGTCCTTGTAACGGGGATCCAGCAGGGTGGCCACCCAGTAATCAGAAGAAGTTACAATGTGGGCAACTCGGCTGTCATTGCGCAGGCACTGCAGCATGTAGTCGGCCATGTGTGCCAGGCTGCCCAGAGGCAAAGACAAGCTGTCCTCTGTGGGAAGCGCAGTAGGAGCAGGAGGCAACAGGAGTCAAAGAGAAATGCCCTGCAATCCTCGGTGGTGGAAGGACATGCGCCAAATGGCTAGCCGGCTCAGGCCCACCCGCCCCTACATTTGCCCAGTGTGCAGTTAGCGAGATATAGCGCCCCAGCCTGTGCTTACTGGTCCATGTATCAGTGGTTATGTGGACCTTGCCACTGATGGCATTGCGCAGTGCACACTTGATCTTGTCCCCGACTTGTTTGTACAGGGAAGGGATGGCTCGCCTGAAAAAGTAGTGACGGGTACCATGTACTGTGGGACAGCCACCGCCATCAGGTTTTTGAAACTGTCCGTGTCCACCAGATGAAATGACAGCATTTCAAAGGCCAGGAATTTTGAAATGCTAGCATTCAGGGCCAGGGATCGTGGGTGGGTAAGGGGGTACTTCCTCTTTCTCTCCAGTGTTTGGGAGATGGACAGCTGTAAGCTTCCATGGGACAATGTGGAAATGCTTGGGGACGGTGGTGGACATGGTGGCGTTGCTGTCATATCGTCTGTTTGCTGGGTGGCAGGTGACACTGTCACTGTAGAGGTGGAGGAAGAGGCCGAGGCAGCAGCAGAAGAGGAAGCAGGAGGAGGCCGAGACCTTTCTTGGATTTTGAGGTAATTATTCCAATGCAGCTTGTGCCTTGAATTTAGATGCCTGGTCATGGGGGTTGTGCTCAGGTTGAGAACATTTATGCCCCGGCTCAGGCTATCATTGCACAGCTTGCAAACCACTCGTGTCTTGTCGTCAGCACATTGTCTGAAGAACTGCCATGTGGGGGATCGCCTTTGAGCTGCCTTTGGTGTGCTAGGTTCCTAGGTGCGGTGGGTAGTAGCAGGCCTACTGTCTAGGGGACGCTCGCTCCGCTTTTGCAACCTGCTTCCTCTTTTGCTGTGCTGGTGCCTCTGTGCGACCACCACCACTTCCTCCAAACTCCACGCGTCACTCGCATGACCCTCATTCCATGTGGGGTCTAGGACCTCATCATCCTCCACATCATCTTCCACCCACCCTTCACCACTGCCCTCCTTGTCAGTCTGCACACTGAGGCAAGCTGCAGCAGTTGGCACCTGTGTTTCATCATCATCATAAATGTGCTGCGCTGGTGTTTCCATTTCCTCATCCTGCAACAGAAGTGGTTGGGCATCAGTGCACTCAATGTCTTCCACTTCTGGGGCAATGCTATGTGGATGGCCCACAGAAAGCACACCAGGAGAGTCATCAAAAAGCATAAGAGTCTCTTGCAGGACTTGGGGCTCAGACTGCTTGGCTAATTTACAAGGGGCTGAGGTGAAAGACAGATGGCCATGGGGTTCAGGTGCCAACTCTGAGCTTTCATCAAGGGACCGGGAGGGAGACAATGTGAAGGAACTGGAGGCATTGTCAGCCACCCAATCTACTATCGCCTGTACTTGTTCTGGCCTCACAAATCGTTGAGGGGCATTCTGGCCTACCATATACCGGTGAAGGTTCTGTTGGCTACCTGAGGAAGGTGTTTCCCTTGTGCGTGTAGCTGGCACACCTCGACCACATCCTCTCCTTCCAACAGGAGGTTCACCAACACCACCAACACCAGCAGCACCAGCATCACCAGCAGCACCATGACCATGTCCCTTATTTGCTCTCCTCATTGGGCCCGCAAATGTACTATGTAGCCCTATGTAAGTATTTATTAATACCAATTAATACCTTTTTTTTAAAAAAAACACCAACGTAGCCGGACTTTTTATTTTGGTGCAAGAAATGCACTGCTCACACCAACAGCTGGAAGCTCTCCCTTTAGAACTAGGAGATGATTTTTGAACAATAAATAATCTGTCACTTACAGCAACAGCTGGAACCTAGCCCTATAGGAGTAGGCAATGGTTTTTGAACAATAATTTGTCCCTCTAAGCAACAGCTGGAAACTCTCCCTATAGAACTAGGAGATGATTTTTGAACAATAATGTGTCACTTACAGCAACAGCTGGAACCTGGCCCTATAGGAGTAGGCAATGGTTTTTGAACAATAATCTGTCCCTCTAAGCAACAGCTGGAAACTCTCCCTTTAGAACTAGGAGATGATTTTTGAACAATAATGTGTCACTTACAGCAACAGCTGGAACCTGGCCCCATAGGAGTAGGCAATGATTTTTGAACAAAAATCTGTCCCCCAAACAACAGCTGGAAACTCTCCCTTTATAACTAGGAGATGATTTTTGAACAATAATGTGTCACTTACAGCAACAGCTGGCCCTATAGGAGTAGGCAATGATTCTTGAACAATAATCTGTCCCTCTAAGCAGAAGTCTCTACCTAGTGCAGTCAGATCGCTCAAAGCAGCAGTATGTGAAATCTCAAATTACTCCCACAATCTGATCATTGTGTACGATCCCACAATCTGATCGTTGTGTACGATCGCACAATCTGATCGTTGTGTACGATCATAACGATCGTTGTGTTCGGCAGGGTTTGATCTGCAATGTGTCACTCAAAGCAGCAGTATGTGAAATCTCATATTACTCCAACAATCTGATCATTGTGCACGATCGTAGCGATCGTTGTGTTATGCAGAGTTTGATCTGCAATCTGCAACTCAAAGCAGCAGTATGTGAAATCTCAAATTTCTGCAATCTATCCCTCAGAGCAACAGCAGTAGTAATCTCAGGATGCAGGATCAGATGTTAAAATGTCTGCAATCTCTCCCTGACAAAAACGCAGATAGCTTCCTCTCCCTACACTAACCCAAGAGCATGTGACATGCCGCACTGTGACTCCAGCTTATAAAGAGGCTGGGTCACATGATGCACTGGCCAATCACAGCCATGCCATTAGTAGGCATGGCTGTGATGGCTTCTAAGGGCAAACCAGTGAAACGCTTGTTGATTGGCTGCCCTTCAGCTATTCAACATGCGTGATCAACTACCAGAACCCAGAACCCGAACCTGAACATTTTTTGAAATGTCTGTGTTCGGGTCCGGGTCCTGGACACCCGAAAGTTCGGTACGGACCCGAACGTTACAGTCCGGGTTCGCTCAACACTAGTATTGATGAGCGAAAAGTATACAATTTTTCTAATAAATACGAGATTACATTACACTGATTAAATGACAAATGATTATTTAAAAAAGCGTTGTATAATAACTAGGGATGGGCCCTCGGTTCGAGTCGAATGCATGTTCGGCGAATCCCGAACATTATGGGGCGTTCGCGGGAAATTTGAGCACCCCATAATGCATTCCAATTGTGGGGAAATGCCGTCCACTGATTGACTAAAGCATGCACATGATCTGCATGCTTTGGTCAATCACAGCATGCTCTGCTGTGAGAGCTATGATTGGCCATAGGCAGGGTGCCTTTAGCCAATCATTGCTCAGCAGCCTCAATCCATGCCCACACAATATAAAGCCGTTGTACAGAGGCGCTATGTAGTGTGAATAACATGGAGAGAGACAGAGAGGGAGCTTAGCTAGCAACGTGCAGGCAGTTTAGTTTAGACAGCGAGATATACTAGATAGATAGCTGATCTGTATACAGTCAGTTAGTGAGGCAGTGCAAGAATATATATCTAGAAATCAAGAAAGGAAAATAATGCTCCAGGTGAGTGTGATGAGAGACTCCAATTACTGGGTGCACATCAGGTCCGTGAGCCGTTCCACATAGAGTCCAAAAAGATATTAGACATCATTCCAGTGGATCAGGAGATAATATCCAATTTATTTCAAATCAAGTACAAATATCCATAGGCATAGACAGAAAACATGCCCACTGGCAAGTGGGTGGCAAGGCAGGAGCAAAGATCAACGCGTTTCACAAAATAGTATTCACTTAATAATAATCTAGCAACTGACTGATCACACTGGTATAGATATATTCATTACACAGGTGCACTGAAGACAAATCAATTGCATTATGCTAAAATTAACCCTTCATTGTCCAGGTTAAAGACAGAACGAGAGTCACAAAAATTAAAAACATACACATAATGATACGAAATGTGCACACATTAACAAAAAAACAAACAAAAATTCTAAGTGACGTGAATAAATAACATACACGAGAAGAAATATTTTAACGAAGGACAAACCAAAGAAATAAAAACACAAAGCAAAAAAATATAGGATCAGAAATGCTCTGTAACCACATGTCAAAAATTATGTAAATAAAAATAAAAAGGTGATAAATGAAAATTATATATTATCACTCAAATATCTAAAAACATGTGGACAAACAGAGCATCTATATCCTACTATGCTATGGTGTCCAGATGTGATTCTATGTGTAAGAACCTATACAATCATTATCTGCTTTTGTTTGTATCTGATATGACTCTTTGACAATAAGGTTCATGCATAAAACTTGGACTAGGAAATATCAGCCGGATAAATCAGTTATCATTACAGAAATTGTCATAGAAAAAGCGGAGGAATTGAAGACCACAAGAAGAACCCACAAAGAAAAAGGAGGGGGCAAACAGAAGCCAAAAGGTTAAGGAAATTGGGTGCCATTATACTTCGGACCAGAATAAACATATACATGTAATATAATATAATATAATATAATATAATATAATATAATATAATATAATATAATATAGACATTTGTTCATACAGATAAACCTGGCAGTTCCATGTCTATATTCCGTTTTTTCATCTAGATTGGTGATAAACACTGAGATTGATCATACCTTGTATGTGGGTAATATCTACAATCCACAATAAGACACAATTATGAAGAAAAGTAAGGGATGAAGGATATAGAAGGTATATTCTTTTATATATTATCACTCCCTGAATGAACTTGAATTGTCATTTAACCATTTTGGCAGACTATTATTTTTCAATGGGCAAACATAACTCAATTATCATAATGAGTGACGTCCCATTCAAAATTTAAGCCGTGAGGCTTTCTACTTTTTAGTTTGTGTATCCAAAATACTTCACGTTTGCAGAGAAAGGGAAACAAATCACCCCCTCTTGCATTTATCTTGACCTTTTCTATCACCTGGACCTGCAGCAGTGAAGAATCTCCTTCATGCTGGGGGTTATAGTGTCGAGCTACATTAGTGGACTTATTAGTTCTTATATCTGCAAGGTGTTCACAAATTCTATCTCTGAGTCTCTGGGTGGTCCTTCCCACGTATTGAGCGAAGCAGGCTGTGCAGGTGATAGCATAAATGATGTAAGATGTATTGCAATTATAGATTTTATCAATATAATATTCATTGCCATCCACTGAGCACCTAAACCTGCACCCCTGCAGCACGTGGGATCAACAAGGACAATCATTAACCTCGCATTTAAAGTTTCCCTTTTTTTGCTTTGTGTTTTTATTGCTTTGGTTTGTCCTTCGTTAAAATATTTTTTCTTGTTTAGAGATAGAATGGTGTATGCTTACAACAGGTGTGACTATTTTTTAGTCTTTAAAGATGCAATGACGGACCTAAATCACCCAAGAGCGGAGCAACGCTTTACTAAACGGTGGAAAATATTTTCAGATTTCATGCAGTCTCCAATCACTACAACCTCCACCTACTCCACCTTCAGTTACTCTAAATGATGTCCATCTTAAAACTGTCTAAGGAAGTAGCACCCTTTGATACTCTCACTGTTGTAGGTTGACTATATTCATTGTCTTTGGTAGGCAGAAATAACCCCCCCCCTCCTTCCCCTCCACAAATAGACCTGCCAATATTGTTTTACACCCAGTTATATATGTTATTTCATTGAATATAGGATCTCCATCCAGTTCTCCAACGGCATATCAGCCTTGTTAGACATAAAGATCTATAGTTGTTCTTTTACTTTATATGGATATCCTCTATGTACACTATGTTGATATTATTGTCTGGTAATTTCCAACATTTACTGCTTCAGCTTATAGTGTGCAGATCAACTATGTTGGATACACTGGAATCATTCTGTAACTTATGAAAAATGTCAAATAAAATTCATATGAAAAAAAAAAAAAAATAGATGCAATGTTGATAACACATTGCTTATACACGCACCATTCTAGGAGAAATTCACAATTATGTTTTCACAACATATTTTGATAATATGTTATTTATTCACATGTCACTTATAATTTTTGCTTTTTTTTTGTTAATGTATGCAAATTTCGCATCATTATGGGTATGTTTTTCATTTTTGTGACTCTCGTTCTGGCTTTGACCTGGATAATGAAGGGTTAATTCGAGCATAATGCAATTGATTTGTCCTCAGTGCACCTGTGTAATGAATATATCTATACCAGTGTGATCAGTCAGTTGCTAGATTATGATTAAGCGAATCCTATTTTGTGAAACGCGTTAATCTTCGCTCCTGCCTTGCCACCCACTTGCCAGTGGGCATGTTTTCTGTCTATGCCTATGGATGTTTGTACTTGATTTGAAATAAATTGGATATTATCTCCTGATCCACTGGAGTGATGTTTACTATCTTTTTTGACTCTAAGAATATATATGTACCTTAAATGGTGTATATATATATATATAATGCAATGCCTTTAGTGTAGACTATATACAGATAATTCAGTGTATAGTATATAGCGTCCATTCAGGAAGTGTAAGAAATAGGAATATATATATACATACAGTATAATTACAGTGTTCTGCTACCACAAACACCTAAGTTCCAATTTTTCTGCACCTCTTTGCCTGGGGCATGTCATTACAATTTTTAAAATAAATTATAACTAGAGTTGAGTGGACACTTGGATGTTCGGGTCCGGTGGGTTCGGCCGAACTTCGCGAAAAAGTTCGGGTTCGGTACCGAACTTGACCCGAACTTGACCCCGGACCCCGAACCCCATTTAAGTCAATGGGGACCTGGACTTTTAGGCACAAAAATGGCTGTAAAAAAGTCCTGGAAAGTGCTAGAGGGCTGCAAAAGGAAGTAAAATGGGGGTAAGAGTAGGACAAGTGCCCTACAAAAAAAAGGGAATAGGGAAAATAACTTAAAATCAAATAAAAAAAATAAAATGGGAAGGGGGTGGATGTGGAATAGGAGCCTAGAGGTTGACTAGGCCGTGACTGTGGCAGTGTAGGTGGAAGTGGCGGTGGTGGAGGAGGAGGAGGTAGCCAACACTTTTTGTTGTTTGTTTGTTTTTTTTTCTAATCGGGGTAGCCCCCAAAATATTGAGGCATATTCAAAAAACAAGTATACCAATGGCTGTGTGAGGCCGGTCTAAATGTCTATTCTGCAGGACTTCTTACAGGAGCAGCAGGAACCTCTCCCTATAGAACTAGGAGACGATTTTAGAACAATAATCTGTCCCTTACAGCACCAGCAGGAACCTCTCCCTATAGAACTAGGAGATGATTATAGAACAATAATCTGCCCCTTACAGCACCAGCAGGAACCTCTCCCTATAGAACTAGGAGATACTTCCGGTTCCGGCGCCTCATGGCTTAGCTGCACGTCGACTTCGCTCCCGCAGTAAGCCTCGAAAATCTCTATAAAAAGCCACCCCACCACCACTGAGCGGCTACAATTTACTCAGAGGTACTCCCCCACAACTCGATGGACCGTTACCTCGACAAGGGAACACCTCGTCCGTCCCCGCAAGCTCGTGGAGCCGCGGATCCTGGGCAGGCCGCGCCGCCTGTCGTGGCGGGCACGTCGGGAGGAACGTTCGCGCACGGAACGCTCGCACACGAAGGAACGGTCGCTTCTGGAGGAACGGTCGTACCCGGAACGATCATGCCGCAACCTTCGGACCTTGCAACGACCGCGGGCTTGCAGAACACAGAACTGATCGCTCAAGCTGTGGCTGCTCTTTTAGCTCCCCAAATTGAATCTGCAGTCCAAAAAGCAGTACAGGCAGGAATGGCCCAACTGCACAAAGACCTGAGGGAACAAGCCAACAGGCTTACTGAGGCCGAGCAGAGAATCGCACATGTGGAAGAGGAACTGTATCACACACAAGATTCCGACAGAGCCCAAGACACACA
>BLSH010142107.1:6981-17698 GCA_018402905.1 Glandirana rugosa | reverse complement strand
ACTAAGACCTGATCCATCTCTAATGATGATGATGACGAAACTCCCTGTCTAACGTCTAGAGTAGGACGTAATGTCTTACTAGACTAAGACCTGATCCATCTCTAATAATGATGATGACGAAACTCCCTGTCTAACGTCTAGATTATTGTAGGCAACAGCAGGAACCTGACCCTATAGAACTAGGAGATGATTTTAGAACAATAATCTGTCCCTCAAAGCAGTAGACTCTACCTAGTCCAGTATCAGATTGTTCTGTAATGCACGATGAGATGTTATTAGATCTGCAATCTGTCCCTAAAAGCAGGAGTAGTAAACTCTACCTAGTCCAGAATCAGATTGTTCTGTAATGCAGGATGAGATGTTATTAGATCTGCAATCTGTCCCTCAAAGCAGTAGTAGTAATAATCTCTACCTAGTCCAGAATCAGATCATTCTGTAATGCAGGATGAGATCTGCAATCTGTCCCTCAAAGCAGTAGTAGTAGTAATCTCTACCTAGTCCAGAATCAGATCGTTCTGTAATGCAGGATGAGATGTTATTATATCTGCAATCTGTACCTCACAGCACCAGCAGCATCCTCTCCCTACACTAGCCTGAGAGCATGTGACATGCAGCACTACGTGACTCCAGCTTATACAGAGGCTGGGTCACATAATGCGCTGGCCAATCACAGCCATGCCATTAGTAGGCATGGCTGTGATGGCTTCTAAGGGAAAACCAGTGAAACGCTTGTTGATTGGCTGCCCTGCAGCTATTCAACAGGCGGGATAAAATACCCGAACCCAAACTTTTTTTCAAATGTCCGTTTTCGGGTTCGGGTCACGGACACCCCAAAGTTCGGTACGGACCCGAACTTTACAGTTCGTGTTCGCTCAATTCTAATTATAATAGCAGGGCCTGTTCCTGCGCCCAACTAGAGTATTTGTGGGGGCTTACAGTGTTCTGCCACCACCAACACTCAAGGCCTAATTTTTCATGCAACCTGTTTGATTGGGTCAAAAAAAAAAAAACATTTAAAGTGCCCCCTCCTGACGAGCTCGTGTGCAGAAGTGAATGCATACGTAAGTCCTGCCCGCATATGAAAAGGGTGTTCAAACCACACATGTGAGGTATCACCGTGATTGTTAGAGCGAGAGCAATAATTTTAGAACTAGACCTCTTCTGCAACTCAAAACCAGTAACCCATAGAAATGTTTAAACTTTGCCAATCGAGATTTTTAAATGCCAAAATTTGTCGCCATTCCACAAGTGGACGCAAATTTGAAGCAATTTTTTTTATTGCATTTTAGTGTAAATATGAGATTTGAGGTCTTTTTGACTCCAGATCTCTTATTTAAGAGGTTCTGTCATACTTTTTTCTATTACAAGTAGGGATGGGCCGAACACCCCCTGGTACACTTTACACCAGAATGTGCGAACAGGCAAAAAATTTGTGCGAACATTCGAACACTGTTAAAGTCTAAGGGAACTGAACATGAAAAATCAAAAGTGCTCATTTTAAAGGTTTATATGCAAGTTATTGCCCTAAAAAGTGTATGGGGACCCGGGTCCTGCCATATGGGAAATTTGTCTAAGCAAAAAAAAGTTTTTAAATCGATAATTTTTTCAGGAGCAGTGATTTTAATAATGCTTAAAGTGAAACAATAAAAATAATGTGCCCGGGGGGGGGGGGTCCCTTAGTCTGCCTGTAAAATGGTGCATCTCTGTGATGTTTAGAACATAGCCAGAGCAAAATGACATTTGTGAAGGAACAATTGCCATTTATTATCGTGGCTGTAATGTATTGCCAGCTCCCGGCAATATACAGAAAAATCACTGAAAATATTTTTGTGGGCCCCCCCAGTCCATACTAGGCCCTTCGGGTCTGGTTTGGATTTTAAGGGGAACTCCACGCCAATTTTTTAAAAAAATTGACGTGGGTCCCCACTAACATCCAAACCAGACCCCTATCCGAGCATGCAGCCTGGCCGGCCAGGATAGGGGGGGACGAGTGAGTGTCCCCCCCTCCTGAACCATGCAGACTACATACCCTCAACATGGGGAGTATGGGTGCTTTGGGGCAGGGGGGCTCTGCGCCCCCCACCCCAAAGCACCTTGTTCTCATGTTGATGGGGAGAAGAGCATCTTCCCCACAACCCTGGTCTGTGGTTGTGGGGGTCTGTGGGGGAGGGCTTATTGGAATCTGGAAGCCCCCTTTAATAAGGGGGCCCCCAGATCCCGACCCCCCATGTGATTAGTATCGGGTACATCATACCCCTACTAATTCACCAAAAAGTGTGAAAAAAGAAAAAAACACTGGAGACAATTAGGGACAAGTCCTTTATTAAAAAAGAAAACAAAATAAGTGTCTCCCGTTGTAATCCATCGTTTATCACGGCACGCGACGGACCCAAAAAAAAAAGCCGCAACAGCTCCTCTTTCATGGGCGGGTTCCCACTGACTGAGCTTGGTTTGTTGTGACAGTTTATTTATATGGCAGGGTGGCACTCAGTGACGTACGTGCGTGACCCACCCCCTCTGACATCACGGTTACTCGGTTACGTCGCCGGGTGGGCCTGCCCTGCCATATAAATAATCTGTCAAAACAAACAGCGAGAAGACAGCAGGAGCCCTCCCAATGGGGAGGAGCTGTGCACGCCATCTGTGCGAAATGCATTATGGGGTGCCCTGTGGCGGCGAAGTCGCTACGAACGCCCCATAATGTTCTAATGTTTGACGAACGGGCCCATCCCTAATTACAAGGAATGTTTACATTTCTTGTAATAGGAATAAAAGTGACCCAATATTTTTTTTAAAATGGACAGTATAAATAATAACTTTACGGTTGTCTTATTTTTTGATATAAAAAAAGTTTTTTTTTTCCTAAAAAATTGCGCTTTTAAAACCTCTGCGCAAATATGGTGTGACATAAAGTATTGCAATGACCGCCATTTTATTCTCTAGGGTGTTCGAAAAAATATATATAATGTTTTAAAAAATTGCGTAGGGGTTCCCCCCCAAAGTCCGTACCAGGCCCTTCAGGCATAGGGGTCCCATTAGGTCACATGATGTTAGAGGGGACGAGTCACCCATTTAATTCACCAGGTGGCCCCGCCCTTTCTTATAAAAGAAATAGCGAAATCTAGAACACCCATTCTGGGAGCTTCTGGACGGCACAGCGGCGGTAGTGGGAGAGCGGCAGCAATGAAAGAGAAGGAAGAAGAAAATGAAGATTGAAGAAAAAGATAATAGGAAGGAAGAAGACCAAAAGAAGAAGCAGAAGACCAGAAGAAGAAGTGGAGCAGGAGAAGATGGAGGAAGACCGGAGGAAGAAAGAAGAAAGGAAGAAAAGAGCTATTTTACACAATAAAGGACTTGTCAAAAACTGCCTAATTTTTTTTTGTACCACTACACTCCTTTTTTGGTGAATGGGTAGGGGTACAATGTACCCCATACCCATTCACATAGGGGGGTTGGGATCTGGGGGCCCCCTTATTAAAGTGGCCTTCCAGATTCCGATAAGCCTCCCACCCACAGACCCTCACAACCACTGGACAGGCTTGTGGGGATCAGGCCCTTCTCCACATCAACATGGGGACAAGGTGCTTTGGAGGGGGCCCCAAAGCACCTTCCCCATGAGGGGATGTGGCCTGGTATGGTTTGGAGGGGGAGGCATTTGCTTGTCCCCACCCCCTCCTGCCATGCCAGGGCTGCGTGCTTGGATAAGGGTCTGGTTTGGATTTTGGGGGGGACCCTACACCTTTTTTATTTTTTTTAAACAAGATTTTATTGGAAGAAAAAAGTTGGTGTACAAATACAGGTATGACAACGTGAGGCGGAAGTCGCCAATCAATAGACAGGAAGTAATACCAAAATATACAAGGAACCATATAGACTGAATCATGCTGTAGAGGATGCTAACAACCTTCAGAAAAATAGCAAAAATAGAACTGGATGGATCACGCTGGCGGTAAACAGAACGCCAAGTATAAGGGGGGAGGGCAGAAGGGGGGGCTGCAACCACTAACTAAGGAGCTAGGCACTAGGCTAGAGTCCAGGCAATGTAGGCCCTTGGGTGAGGGCAGCTGATCATGAAAAAAGGAGAAGTCATAATCCAGTAGTTAGAGTGAAGATCCAAGATCTGCCGATAAGAGAGAAGCTCTGGTTGTGTAAGCTTAAATTATGTCATCTTGCGTGAATATGGGAGAGGTCCCACCATGATAGAAGAAGGAGTCCCTTAATTTTTCCTTGTCTTCTGACGAAAGGGAAGCTGATATAAAGGGTTGCCATCTGAGCCAGAAGACTTGCGCAGCCCGAGGGTGATCGAAGTTAATGTTGAACTTATCTTTAAAAAGTAAAGCTCTGAGTTTGTTTTCCACCTGATGCAAGGAGGAGCTGGTTTGCATTGTCCAATTCTTTAGAATGGCTCGTCTCGCAATTAGGAGGCAGATGGGGGACCATTCTCTAGCTTGTGGTTTGGTGGAGGGGGACCATTGAATCAGTTCTTTGTCCCAGTGGCCAAAGATTAGGAGGAGCGGGTCCTTGGAGAGGAGGAGGAGGTTGATATTGTTGATGTAAGGGATGATCTGGTCCCAAAAGGCTGAAATGAAGGAACAGGTCCAAAAGTGGTGGGCTAAGGAGGGTCTTAGAATTCCACAATGGGGACAGGTGGCCGCATGCTGGTTGGACTTGTCTACAAGAAATGGGATATGGGCTCGGTGCATGATTTTTAGCTGAGACTCTCTCCAGCTATCATTAGATGTGAGCTTGAGCGTGCAGTTGTACCCGTTCATAATTTTTTGTACCAGATCAGGGTCAGGGAAGTCTTTAGACCAATTGGATATGCTTGAAGCAGAGGCTGGTTTGCTGGCTTTTTTCAAAAGAATTTTGTAGATGTCAGAGATGCTGTACAACCTTTTTTGAATCAGACCATCTAGTTCACTGGATGTGAATCTCAGGTGGCTAGAGGGGCAGGACGATCTGATAAAGCTCAGTCACTGCCAGAAGTAGAAAATATGTGATTTAGGTAGGGAGAATTCGCTGACAACTGATTTAAAGTCCCGGGGTAGGCCTGAAGGCACCAAGCAGAGAGAGGAGAATCTCGACAGGCCCTGACTCTCCCAAAGTAAGTAGGCCTTGTGTTCCAGACCTGCTGGGAAGTCTAGATTGCCCCTGATGGGGAGGTATATGGACATGGAGGATGGGAGCTTGAAAAGTCTCCGGTATGCTCTCCACGCTAAGGACGTGTCTCTGAGGAGTAGGTTGTGCTGAAGTCCCTGAGGGGCATTCTTCCATTTGGTGTGAAGAAGAGCTATTAGGGAATAAGGTAGGACCATACCCCTTTCGAGGTCATGATTAGAGTATCGGGCATCCTGTGTAATCCAGTCCATACTAAATCTCAAGAGGGAAGCAATATTATATAATCTGACATTTGGGAGGCCAACGCCCCCTTCGCGCCTGGGGAGATGAAGCCTGGTCAGTGCAATTCTGGGTCGCCTTCCTCGCCAAATAAATGTAGAAATGGCTTTGATGAGCAATTGAATATCTTTATGTTTAAGTAATAACGGAATGGCTTGGAGAGGGTATAGAAGGCGAGCGAAGCTGACCATTCTTACCAAATGGCATCTCCCCAGGAGCGAGAGAGGAAATTCCATCTAGTTGTCCAGTTCCTGGGTTATTTTGGAAATAAGAGGTGGATAATTAAGGTGGTAGAGGGATGATGGTAGTTTACCTATGTTGACCCCTAGATACGTAATGTGTGAGTGAGTGATTGTGAAAGGGGAGGAGGATAGCCAACCAGGGTTTTGGGAGGACGCTAATTGTAAAATTTCACTCTTTCGATAATTGATTCGAAGACCGGAGCAGAGTCTAAAGTTGTCAAAAATATTCTTTATTAGGGGCAGATCGGCTGCTGGGTTGGAGGTGAAGATATGGACATCGTCAGCGAAAAGTGAGGAGCGCAGGACCTCCCTATTTCAATGCTGTGTAGAGGGGCAGTATAGTTAATATACCTGGAGAGGGGTTCCAGGTCGATGTTAAAGAGGAAGGGGGAAAGGGGATATCCCTGTCTGGTTCCCTTGAACAGTCTGAACTCGGGGAATGAGGAGACCTGCCACCACCAACCTGACCGCCGGAGCTTGGTACATGGTTCTTATTAAATGGGTGAAGGGACCAACGAACCCCATCCTAGATAAGACTAGAAAAAGCCAGTCAAAGCTGACATTGTCAAAAGTTTTCTCGGTGTCCAGGGTGATGATGGCATGGTCTCCCTTGGGGTCAAGTCTAGCACTCTCAAGAACCGCCAGCACCTTCCTAATATTTAAGGTGGCTGTTCTTCCCTTGACAAACCCTGACTGTGCGGGGTCAATTATATGGGGTATAATCTTGGCCAACCTCTGGGCCACAATTTTGTAAATAATTTTTGCGTCAATATTCAGAAGGGAAATGGGCCTGAATGAACCGGGGTCAGTGGGGTCTTTACCTTTTTTTCAAGGAGCTTGATAATTGCCTGGCTCCCTGTGGGGGGTAGGGGCCGCCCTCCCATATGTGTAAGTAGAGGCCCTGTAGGGGGGTGTAATTTTACCCTGGAGGACCCTATAGAATTCACCCGTGAACCCATAGGGGCCTGGGGCTTTGGCAGGGGTGAGATGTCTAATGACCTCTCTGATTTCTTGATCAGTTATGGGTTATGAGTTAAGCAAATCTAGATGTGCTGTAGTGACTTTGGGAAGTTGTACCTTATCAAGGAAAGAGTTAGCTGTCTCCAAGTTTATGTGGTCGGGGGCATAAAGCGCAGAGTAAAAGTCTAGCATGATCTGGCTTATATCTTCAGGTTTGGTTTTTAGGGTACCAGAGGGGCTGCGGAGGAAGGTGATGTGAGTAGGTTTGTGGGGCCCTTTACAAAGCCTTGCCAGGAGCTTCCTGGCTTTATTGCCATATTTGTGAAGGGTGACATCTAGGTGAGATCTTCTTATACACTCTAATGTGTCAGCCCAGGAATCAAAGGTTTGTTTAGCCGCTAAGCCAAGCAGCTTTATTCTCAGATGTGTTGAGATTGAACAGGGTCTGCTGTGAAGTTCTGAGATTAGAACTCACCGTCTTATATTTGGCCAGGGCTTGTCTTTTAAAGGCGGTTGAGAAAGAAATTATCCTCCCCCTAAGGAAAGCTTTGCCTGCCTCCCAGAACAGGATGGGGTCATCCATGTGGGGAGAGTTGTTAGTGGAATATTCCTCCCAAGCCGACTCAAGGAACTATTGGAAGCCTTTAATATTTCAAAGGCTTCCAAGAGTTCCAAGGCTTCCAAGAGGAAAGGGGGGAATCTCCAGATGTATGGTGTCTGATTGGGGGGGAGCGATTGAAATATCAGCTGAGACTGGGGCATGATCTGAAATGACCAGTTCGTGTATCTCGGAGTCTGAAATCTTAGGAACTAAGGAATCAGTGCAGAATATATAATCTATCCTCGTCAGTGTGTTGTGAGGGTGGGAGAAGCAGGTAAACTTGTTGTCTACCTGTTTTCGGAGCCTCCATATGTCAGTTAAGCTCAGAGTGTCTATAGTGGATGCCAACAAAGTATGGGGGGGTGACGGAGGAGCTTTACTGTTTTTGGAAGACGCTCTGTCCTCGAAAGGGTGCATGAGGCTGTTGAAATCGCCTCCTATGACATGGGGTATGTCCGGGTGGTTCCGAAGAAATGCGGACATGTCCCTGAAGAATGTTTTGCTGGGGTTGTTTGGGGCATAAATATTGGATATCTGATAAGGGAAGTTGTTAATTTCAACGCGTGCCGAGACAATGCAGCCCTGATCGTCGGAGTCAACGGAAAGTATTTTATGGGATAAGTTTTTATGGAAAAGGATGATAACGCCCGCTTTTCGGGAGATGGCTCCCGAACCTATTGTGGATCCTACCCAGAGTCTATGCATGCGGGTGAAGTCTAAGGTGGAGAGATGGGTCTCTTGCAATAAGGCGATGTCAGCATTTCATCTTTTCAGGTGGTGGAGAATTTTCATTCTTTTAATAGGGGAATGGAGTCCCTTCACATTCCAAGTTACAATTTTCATGGGGGGGGGGGGTCTGGGATGGGAAGTGATATGAGCTGAAGAATTGCATTGGGTCCCTCAATGAGGGTAAAGTTAGACCTCATTGTCTCAACTGCCATGTGCGAGTGTATTGGGAGGAGTAGTCTGCCCGAGCCTGGGTGGAGATGTTGCAGCATTGGTAGGAGCCAGGGGGGGAACAAAAAAACACAGAAATCAAACATAAAATTGAAACAAGTAAGCACTTCTCTTTTTTCTGCACGTGTAGACTGCCTGTGAGGTCTCCCCTAAAGCCTCTAGAGATGTAAGTTTAACACCGCTGGGCCTAGCAGAAGCATTGTTGGACCCCAGCGGAGCTTAGAGGGAGGTGTAGAGAAGGAGACGGCACCTGCAGCGGAACCATGCGGAGAGCCTGAAAAGGGCGCAGTATACTAAACCTGATGCATATATAACCGGGCTATTATTTAACCAAGAGTCCAGAAGCAGGCTGTGAGAAACCCCTATGGGGGGGGTAGTAAAGGCCCAAGGAGCATAATACGATCAGGTGTAGAGAGAATAGTGGCCCCTCCAACAGTCTCGGCAACAAAGTTTAGCGGATGTTAGAGTTGGTGGAGTCATTCATCTTCGGCCGCTTGGGTGAGTCCTTGCAGGGGCTTCTTTGGTCCATAGGTTGGGTTGCGGCAGGAGGGGTGAAGCCGTGGTCTGGGTGTGGAGCTGAGCGGAGCGATCAAAGGAATAGTTCTGCCTCCAAGGGGTCTTGGAAGGCGAGCTGGTCTCCATTGGGGGCTCGTAGACGGAGAGTTGCTGGAATGCCAGGGTGCATTTAATGTTCTTCTGGAACAATTGCGAGCAGGCATTCTGAAAGGCCTTCCTTTTCTTGGATACCTCAGTGAAGTAGTCGGCAAAGATAAGAATTTTGAGGCCGTCCATTTGCAGGGATCTGACTTGCCGGAATTTATGCAGAATATTGGATTTGTTAGAATAGTTGAGATATTGCGCTATGATGGGGCAAGGGGTAGTGCGCTCGGTGTTGAGCGGGCTGAGGCGGTGAGCCCTTTCGACAGTCGCAGTGACAGGGAGGCCCAGGGCCTCCGGAATCTGTCTGGCACAGAAGTCCGAGAGGTTTTGAGATTGGAGCGACTCCGGAATTCCCACAAAGTGCAAACTGTTCCGTCTCGACCTATTTTCCAGATCTTCGAGCTTCTGAAGTATGAATTGGTTCTTTTGTTCTTGGGTTTGCTCGGACACTTGCATTTGGTAAATTTGTCTTCCAAATTGGAAATGCGGTGCTCGGCTTCATTTAGCCTACCTGCGTGGTCCTTCAATTCTCTATGGATATGTGCCATGCTGGCTTGTATGGCTCTCTGGACTGATGCCTCTATCGTGGGGGTGAGGAGGGCCGCCACCGAGCGTGTGATGCGGTCGGTTTCTGAGTCGCCCCTGTGCTGAGGAGTAGGCTGGGGGGTGGTGCAGGTCTCCATGTCTGGGTCCCCCTGTGTGAGGGGGTTAGGCTGGCCGGACGTGTGGGGCCTAGAGCCGCGGGCGGGTAGGCCGAAGCCGGGGGCTCGATTTCGGGCCGATGCGGCGGGTGCATGCGGGGGGGCGTTTTTTTCCACAAAACGGTCCATATGAGGTAGAGAGGGGTCCGCTGGGGGTGACTCCGGTGATGGATGGCTTTTTGGCCAGTTTTATAGGCAGATTAGGAGGCTTGGACGGGAGCTAGCTGTGGGACAGCTACTCCATGCCGTGCCGGAACAGGAAGTGCACCATTTTTCTAAAATTTGGCACGGGATTCCCCTTAAAATCCGTACCAGACCTGAAGGGCCTGGTGCGGACTTTGGGGGGGACCACACGCAATTTTTTTTTTCTAATTTTGGGCGGGGTTCCCCTGAAAATCCATATCAGACCTGAAGTGCCTGGTACAGACTTTGGGAGGGACCCTATGCAATTTAAAAAAAAAATTCGGCGAGGGGTTCCCCTTAAAATCCATACCAGATCTGAAGGGCCTGGTATGGACTTGGGGGGGCCCCAACGCAATGCTTTTTTAGTAGTGTTGAGCGAACCCGGACTGTAACGTTCGGGTCCGTACCGAACTTTAGGGTGTCCGTGGCACGGACCCGGACCCGGACATTTCAAAAATCGTTCGGGTTCGGTCCGGGGTTCTGCTATTTTACTCCACGTGTTGAGAAGCTGCAGGGCAGCCAATCAATAAGCGTTTCACTGGTTTGCCCTTAGAAGCCATCACAGCCATGCCTACTAATGGCATGGCTGTGATTGGCCGGTGCATCATGTGACCCAGCCTCTTTATAAGCTGGAGTCACAGTGCTGCAGTCACATGCTCCTTGGGTTAGTGTAGGGAAAGGTAGCTGACGGCGTGAGGGACAGATTTTAGCCATTTTAAGACCTGATCCTGCATCCTGAGATAGATTACTTTACTACTGCTGTCTGTGCTGTTGCTCTGAGGACAGATAGCAGAAATTAGAGATTTTGGGTTCCTCGTACACTGACGTCGTGACACTGAGGTCGAATATTTCTCCGACCCAGTGTACTACGTGGCCGGTTAGTGTCGGTACGGTAATCATCCGTACCGACACTACCGAAGATTCCCGTTTGGTCACTTTGCGAATAACTAACCGACGGGACGTCGAAGAGTTGTGCACCTCATTTTATCGTCTTGGGGCCTGGCTTGGGCTTGCTA
>BLSH010142106.1:0-10589 GCA_018402905.1 Glandirana rugosa | reverse complement strand
AAAAAAAATAAAATATAAAAAAAAAAATTGAAAAAAAAAAAAAAAAAAACCATGTGGAAAAAAAAATTGTTTTTTGCTTGACCAAAGTCGAAACCCAGAGAGTTTTTACGTGACCGTAAAAACCTCTGGGATACAGTCACACGGATAGCGACACAGACGACGTGGGATGCGATTATTAAGTAATTACACACTATCGCAAGTTTTGTCAGTAACTACGTCTCTGGTCCGACCGGTCCTGTCCAAAACGTTATTGACGCCCACAGTGCGGACATAGGCGCAGCAGACGTCTGTGCTGTAGAGAAAACCCCACAAGAAACCGGACCCCATGGTGCCTCCTCTGCCCCTTTCACGGAGGGTACGTCGGCCGATTGACGTAAGTGTAACAAAAAAAAAAAAAAAAAAAGTTAAAAAAAAAAATATAAAATAAAAAAAACAAAAAAAAAAATATAAAATAAAAAAAAACAAAAACGGTTGTACGTTTCTTTTTTTCTCTCTCTCTCTTGTTTTCTCTCTAATCTCTCTCTGTTCTCTCTCTATTGTTAATATTTTGTATGCATGCCTGTTTATTACTGTTTTTATAATGTTTTCTTTGCAGTTATGTAATGTTTTTATGTTAATATTTAAATTTAGGCGCTATGATTTAAAAATATAGCAGTAAGTGGTGTCACTGGTATGGTTTATTCTGGTTGATAGTGCACTTATCATACGAGAGAGGCGTCTCTTTATGTATGAAGTACTGCTGAATGAGCGCAATATCTACTCACTGTATATTGTTGATGTGTTTTACAATTTTTTTTCTTCTTAGCAGGTATGTCATTTTTTGAGTTACTGTGTTTTATTAATTGTTTATTCCTTTTCAGGGCTTACCCACCGATTGATTCTTTTTTTTCATGAAAAAAGAACATTACTATATATGCCCAACAAGGACCCGCGACATACTAGTGTGTTGCTGGTCTTCTCAGGCTATCCTGTCCCACCGGGGAACGTGAGAATGCAGCTGGTGGTTCCTCCAGCGGACCATAGAGCT
This sequence comes from Glandirana rugosa, assembly GCA_018402905.1. Taxonomy (NCBI): domain Eukaryota; kingdom Metazoa; phylum Chordata; class Amphibia; order Anura; family Ranidae; genus Glandirana; species Glandirana rugosa. The sequence continues at coordinate 9,562 of BLSH010142106.1, read as the reverse complement.
GATTGAAGACTAGAATGGCTCCAATAATCTCCATGGCTTAAGAAACCGGAGGCTACGAGCATTTTGTGACTTTGTTTTCGCCAGATATAAACAGCGCCATTGGGAAATTGGGGAAGCATTTTATCACACCGATTTTGCTGTGGTCAGATGCTTTAAAGGCTGGGGAAAGATCTAGAGTTTAGTAGACCACAAATTAAAAAAAAAAAATATGTGACAATACCTATTTTTATCATAGGGGATATTTAAAATCCCTGTGATAAAAATAAAAATGATAAAAAAAGATGAAAGGGACAGTGTAAAAATAAAATAAAAAAGCAAAATGAATAATTAAAAAAAAAAAAAATGCACCCCTGCGCCCTGTGCATGCGCGCATAGTTGGACGCAAGCGTCAGTCTCGTGTCGTATGTAAACAACAATTGCACCATGCATGTGAGGTATCAACGCGAATGTCAGATTGAGGACAGTAATTCTAGCAGTAGACCTCCTCTGCAGATCTGAAGTGGTAACCTGTAAAGGCTTTTTAAGGGTTTTAAAAATGTATATATTTTGTCGCCGCTTCGCGGGTGTGTGTTATTTTTAAAGCATGTCATGTTTGGTGTCTATGCACTCGGCATGAGATCAACTTTTATATTTCGCCAAAAATTTGGGAAAAATAGTGTGTTTTTTTGCATTAAAATTCAAAAAAGCTTTTTTTCCCCCAAAAAATGCGTTTGAAAAATTGCTGCGCAAATACTTTTTGAAAAAAAATTGTAACACACACTATTTTAATCTGTAGGGCCTCTGCTTTAAAAAATATATAATGTTTGGGGGTTCAAAGTAATTTTCTAGCAAAAACAAGTATTTTTTTCATGTAAACAAAAAGTGTCAGAAAAGACTTGGTGGATCAAGTGGTTAGAAGAGTGGGTGATGTTGGGCATAAAATGGCAGGACAGTTCAAACCCCCCCAAATGACACCATTTTGAAAAGTAGACACCCCAAGCTATTTTCTGAGAGGCATGTTGAGTCCATGGAATATTCAATATTTTTGTCATTAGTGATTGAAAAATGACAAAAAAATAAAAAATAAAAAAAACACACAAAGTTGTCACTGAAATTATATATTGCTCACCCATGCCATGGGTATGTGTGGAATTACACCCCAAAATACATTCTGCTGCTTCTCCTGAGTACGGGTATACCCCATGTGTGAGACTTTTTGTGAGTCTATCCGTGTACGGGACCCCGAAAACCAATCACCGCCTTCAGGATTTCTAAGGGCGAAAATGTATGCCTTCACCCCACGCTACCTATCCAGGTTTCGGAGGCCATGAAATGCCCAGATAGCACAAAACCCCCCCAAATGACCCCATTTTGGAAAGTAGACACCCTAAGCTATTTGCTAAGAGGCATGGTGCATATTTTGCAGCTCTCATTTGTTTTGGAAAATGAAGAAATAAACCGATTTTTTTTTTTTTTTACTTTTTTCAAATTTCAAAACTTTGTGACAAAATGTGAGATCTGCAAAATACTCAAAATACTTCTCAGCAAATAGCTTGGAGTGTCTACTTTCCAAAATGGGAGTGAGGAGTAAAATCACCTTTTTACGCACTTAGAAAGACTGAAGGCGGCGATTGGATTTTGGGGTCCCGTCGCGGCTAGACTGCCAGAAAGTCTCACATATGTGGTATCCCCGTATTCAGAAGAAGCAGCAGAATGTATTTTGAGGTGTAATTTCACATATACCCATGGCATATTCAAGTAACTTATCATTTAGTGAGAACTTTGTGAAAAAAAAAAATGTAATTTCCCCGAAACTTGTGGCAAAATATAAAATATTCCATGGACTCAACATGCCTCTCAGCAGATAGCTTGGGGTGTCTACTTTCCAAAATGGGGTCATTTGGGGGGGTCTGTGCTATCTGGGCATTTCATGGCCTCCAAAACTGAGATAGGTAGTGTGGGGTGAAGGCATAAATTTTTGCCCTTAGAATACCTGAAGGCGGTGATTGGTTTTCGGGGTCCCGTACGCTGATAGGCTCCCAATAAGTCTCACACATGGGGTATCCCCGTACTCAGGAGAAGCAGCAGAATGTATTTTGGGGTGTAATACCACATATAGCCATGGCATATGTGAGCAATATATCATTTCATTAACAAGTTTGTGTAATTTTTTTTTTTTTTGTCATCTTTCAATCACTTATGACAAAAAAATAAAATATTCAATGGGCTCAACATGCCTCTCAGCAAATTTCTTGGGGTGTCTACATTCCAAAATGGGGTCATTTGGGGGGGTTTTGTACTGCCCCTCCATTTTAACACCTCAAGAAATGAGATAGGCAGTCATAAAATAAAAGCTGCGGAAATTCCAGAAAATGTACCCTAGTTTGTAGACGCTATAACTTTTGCGCAAGGCAATAAATATACGCGATTTGGCTTTTTTTTACCTGAGACATGTGGCTGAATGCATTTTGGCAAAAATTTATGACTAAAATTTAGTTTATTGTATTTTTGTAATAAAATAAAGTTGAAAATATCATTTTTTTTCAAAATTTCCATTCTATTTGTATATACCACCATATATTGGGGAGACCTAGACCCCCTTGTTTTTTTAGGCGTATAAGAATGTCCCTTGCGAATCGATGGCCTCCTTTCCCCAGACAAAGCTCACGATCTTGGACTGAATCCTAGCAATATCTTTTTTCTTGACAGGGATGGGGAGGGCCCTGAACAAATATAAAAGTCGTAGCATTAGGGTCATCTTTATCACATGAACTCTGCCCAACCAGTATAGGCCACATCTTGACCACGAACGCATGTCCCCCCCCAGCTTTTTGAAGATGGGTGGGTAATTAGCCGCGTATAAGTTTGCTATGTTGCTTGTTAACTGGATTCCCAGGTAGAGGATGCTATTATTTGCCCAGACAAACCGAAAGTTTGCTTTCAGTCGGTCTGCCAAATTCAGGGGAGTCGAGACATTTAAGATCATAGATTTAGATTCATTGATTTTTAGGCCCGACAGCCTGCCAAAGTTCTGTAAAGTTTTCGTTATACTGGGAAGTAAGGGTAACGGAGAGGTGACAAATAATAGCATGTCGTCGGCGAATAATGCGCACTTAACTCCTCTGATGTCCGGATTGTTCATAATAGCAATTGCCAAAGTTTCAATTGCTATTGCAAATAGTATGGGAGACATGGGGCATCCTTGTCTAGTGCCCCTTTCTATGGTGAATGACTCAGAGTACCGCCCCATCAACCATATCTGCGCTGAAGGTTTGTCATATAAAGCGTGGATTATATTTAAAAACTTCCCTCCAAATCCCCACTTGTCTAAAGTTTCAAAAAGATATGGCCATGTGACTGTATCGAAAGCCTTTTGCAGGTCCAGGGAGAGGAGAAGACCCTCCTGCCTGGGACCCCCATCCCATTGGGAGTGGAGTAGTGACGTAATATCTATCGCTCTTCTGATCTGGTCTGGCCCTTGTCGCCCGGGGATGAAGCCCACCTGGTCTTTGTGAACGTATCCTCCAATAAAGCTGGAAAGCCTCTGTGCTAAGATCTTAGCCGTAATCTTTAAGTCGTTGTTAATAAGGGATATTGGACGGAAATTCCCTGTGTCGCTGGGATCTTTTCCCAGTTTGGGAATCACTGATCTATAAGCAGAATTCAGTTCACTATCCAGGCAAGCTCCATCCCTAAAGGAATTAAAGAAACTAGCCAGATAGGGAGCCAATGTATTACCAAACTTTTTATAATAGCTCACTGAGAAGCCGTCCGGCCCTGGAGCAGAATTCGCTTTGGTAAACTTTATGGCTTCCATGATCTCATCTGAGGAGAAGGTTTTGTCTAACAGGTGTTTGCTCTTTAGTGTGGGCAGGAGATTTTCGTCATAAATGGGTGTCAGATTCAGGGGGGAGTCTTTGGAGTGATCCTTATATAATTTAGTATAATAATCTTGGAAGGTACTTAAAACCCTGTGGGGGGTTTTGCGTCAGATCCCCGGTTTTTGTACGAATCTTGGGGAAGGCTAGAGTGCGGGTTTTGGGGCTGAGTTTTGCTGCCAGTCTGGAGCCTATTCTATCACGTTGTGAATAAAATCTCGCTCCTGACCACTGCAGATGTTTTTCTGCTGAGGTGGTGAGGGCCAGGTTGAGTTTCAACCTGGACTCATCCAAGCAGGATAAATTCGCTGTAGTGGGATTTCTTTTATGTTGTTTACTAGCTATTAGAAATTGCTCTGTAAGCTTTTCAATTTTGGTGTTACGTTCCCATTGAAGGCATGATGATAATTGGATCAGTTGACACCTCATTACTACTTTATGAGCTGCACAAAGTATCCCCGGAGTTGTCGAGTCAGTATAGTTTTCTGAGAAGTAGTTTTTCACTAGTAGGGTGCAAGGAACTGGGTTACCCAGTAACGATTCCTTTAGGTGCCATTTCTAGGGTCCCCTTGGAGCTACATCACATCGTAAATCCAATGTGACTATGGAATGGTCTGACAGTGCAGTGTCCCTAATCCTTGCGGAGATTGCTTGGGGGATCGATGAAATCCTGAGGAAGATGTGGTCTATCCTGGCGTGTGTTTTGTGCGGAGCTGAGTAGTGGGTATAATCTTTCCCATGAGGATGTAACTCCCTCCAAATATCTACCAAATTATTAAAATGTAAAAGTTTGGCCACTTTAAAAACTCAGTCTGGGTGGGTGTCGAGATATTTTAGGTAAGCCTTTAGATTTGTCAAGGGATTGATCAAAATGTAGATTTGAGTCTCCCCCATCACTGTCGTGCCTAAAAGGTGTGGTTTCAGAGTTTGTAGCATAGCGTCAAAGAACTTTCCCTGACCTTTATTGGGGGCATAGTAGAACACAAATGTGCTGAGAGTACCGTCTAAATATCCCGACACTAAAATGTAACGGCCATCCTGGTCTGTTATTGTTCAATCATGCGCAAAGTTGACATGTTTGGCAAAGCAAATTGCCACTCCTTTCGTTTTGGTATCTGCATTGGCCAAATAAAATTGTGGGTAACCCTTGGTGAGAAAGGATGGGTTATAGGAGGCTGGTAGGTGGGTTAATTGTAAGGGTACTCCGTCAGCTTTTATAATAGGTTATAATAGTGATGGAATAATTTCCTACGTTTCACAGGGGAATTTAGGTACTGAACATTGTGAGAGAAGATTTGGATTTTGGAATTTTTAATGGAGCTATCAGGCATGGTATTGCACAGGAATGAGCTCTGAAAATGGTATTCTCTTACCCTGAGATGTCCTGTATCTCTAGCAATCACCGGTTCTGAAGGTAGCTTTGAACTTCGTCCTCGGGTACTGTCACTGTAGAGTCCCCAGAAATCCTTAAATGATCTTAGAGGAAAGAGAGGAGGAAAGAAAGTGTAGGGATAGTGAACGAAGGAGATATAAGACAAGAACATTATATAAACAATCTAGTATACAACCCACGACCCCAATAGGGGGGGAGTGGCCTGCTACCTCCCCTCCTATATCCCAAATGGCTTGGGCCCCCAAAGATAAGGGGGATCAAATCTGACCTCGAGAGCAAAAGTGGGACCTCTCGACGGCAGATGTGGGCGCATTGACTCCACTCCGGCCATACCACCATAACATATGAAATAAACAAATAACTTTTGAACAGAGTTCCAAAAACTGATTCTTGGTCCGTTCTCGGGACATTAGAGAGATCTCTCTGGACTTCCCAAGTGCGAACCCAAGAGCCCCTTCGGTATATATGACAGGTAGCTCTCGAACCCCCACATTGAAAAGCCCGAGAAGACCCCCTGTAATTTCCAGAAGGTATTGCCCATGTTTTGCCCCGTGAACAATAAACTGGGAAATTAAACGTGAAGATTGAAGAAAAGAAAAAAAAAAGGGGTGGGGGGATATGATGATACCATTACAACAAATCATTTCTGGAGAAAAATGGCAGCTTAAAGGCCCATATGAACAGTAATGAAGTTTCAGGGCAATCATTACTAAGCTGTATATATCCACTCCAAACTGGTTAGGTTATAAAGATGCCAAACTGTAGAACTTAAATCATTGAATCTTTAAACAAGGGTGACTATAGAAAAGGGGTTTGAACCAATCGGAAGAAGATGAATACCCTGTTAACGGGTGAAAATGAAAGTTCGGCAACAAACATTGCTCAAGGTGGTTCCAGGAGATTTCTTTGTGCTCCCCTCAAGGGAAGGTCAATATGAAAGAAGGTATCCAACAAGTCCGAAGACTAATAATAGAAGGTGCCAGTCATAAAGGACCCGCAATTAAGGAAGGGTGATATATTTCCCACCAGCCTAATCAAGGAGGAAGGGATTCCCTGGATCTTTTTGGTTGCTGCTTTTTCCAGATGGGCGTCAGGGGGCTCTTTGGAGGAGGCTGTTTCGAGAGAGAATTCTTGATGGGTGGTGGTTGTTGAAGTTCTTGGGAAACTATGCCCAGTTGTAGTAGTAGGTGCTCTACCTCCTGGAAAGAGGAAAAGTGGTATGCCTTGTTGCGGTAAGAAAAGTTCAGACGCAGTGGGAAGGACCATTTATAGGAGATCTCTTTTTGAATCATGGCCTGTAATAAGGGTTTCAGAGCTCTGCGTTTCTGTACAGTATATGGAGATATGTCGGCGAAGATTTGTATTTGGTGTCCCAAAAATGACAGCTTTTCAGTTGTGCGGGATCTTTTCATCACTTCTTCTTTTACAGAGTAATAGTTCGGTTTGACTATAATGTCTCGTGGAAGGCCGTCAGAGCAAATGGGCTGCAAGGCTCTGTGTGCTCTGTCTAGCTCCAATTTATGGTCCGCAATTCCAGGAATTAGATCTTTTAGGAACGATTGGATCGCTGTATGTACTTCTTTGATGGATTCGGGGAGACCCCTTATTCTGAAGTTGTATCTGCGTGTTCTATTCTCCAAATCACCTATTTTTGCCAGCGCAGTGTCCAACTGCTCCTGGAGGTCCTGGATTCTGTCAGTATTTTGATTAATTTTTGCCGCCACTAGGTCTGACCTCTTCTCGATGGTGTCTATTCTGAAACCAAATTGCTGTAGGTCTGCTTGAATAGTAGTTGTTATCTGAGCTGCTGTGTGGGCTAGACCCCTTGCTAGCATTTTTGAAAAAGCTTTCATCATGGCTGGGAAGTCAGTCAGGGTGGATGGAGAGCCCTGAAGTTCTTGTTCCCAAGTGTCTGTGCATGCATCTAATTCCCCCAGAGGGGTAAGCATTGGGCCTCCTAGTGCCAGGCCTATTAAGGATTCTGTTGATTCTGGGGATGGGGCATATTGTAATGCCATACTCACTGTTGCTGGAGAGTGAGCGATCGTTGAGGAGGCTCTGTTATCCAGATCTGATATTGAGTCATCTGTATCCACCCCTTCGTTCGTGGCCAGCATGCTCGCAGCCGCCATTTTAGCTAGGCCTTGCCACGGTGCTGCTGAGTCCAGCTGCCCGGAAAGATCCCTTCAGGCCTTACTTCCTGGCATCGGGGTTGATCCTGGGGTGTACCCGGGTCGAGCTGTGGTCACAAAGTGGCTGCTGAGGAGCTCTGTAAGCTGCGGTGGCTTTTAATAGGCCGGAGTCGTGCGGAGCTCCTAGATCACGAGGCCATCTTGGACGACTCCACGCATTCGCCTCACTTTATATATATTTTTAAACACTAGTATAATTCCCCAAAAATTTTCGGGACATTTTTAGTTTAGAGGTTAGTGCTGTTTTCTCATTACCAATCTCTCTTCACCCGCCTCTAAAAGATCTCCATGAAACAGTTATTAGATAATATAGCTTTAGACCATGACTGGAAAAAGATTTGGTAAACATCAGTGACCTGTATAGCTGTTAGGCCTTTTTTCAAAACTCGTAGTTTCTTCACATCGAGATCTTGAATATTGCGCAAAGACAAGCTGATGTCACAGTCCATTCTCCGGTTTGACATTATCATGTTTCTCACCATCTCACTGAAATTAAACTTGGAAATGTGCTCTATTCTAGGATCTCCAATCCACACAAGTCCAAGATTCTCTCATCTCCAGGCTCAAGGGTTTCATTTTCAAAGATGAATTATTCCATTTTAATAATCTTCCTCACCAGTCCAAAAATTAAACTTATGCCAGCCACAATTTGCTTTAGGCTGACCCCACATAGCCTTCAATAGAGCAGTTACTTGAATCTTTCAGTCCATAATTCCACTTGAATGGGGTCACAAGATGGTTTAGATAGTATCAGCTTGACATCAGTGTTTATCAGATCATTTGTCCAGACAAAGCAGTAGTGGAACTTCCTGCCAGTATCTTCACCATGAAAGGTCGAAAGTACTTTACATCCATATATGTCATAGCCTTCAACATATTATAAACAACTGATTCAACCAAGTCCAAATCATGACTAGAGTGATACATTTCACTCACCGCTCTTATAAATTTAGGGGAAACCACCCAACGTACTATATCCTAAACTTTATTGTTCTACCCAGTCTAAGTATACAAATACTCAGACACCCAGTCATTTATGCTATGCCAAGCCATTGTGCAGCATCTCACCTTAGATGTCATACATATATTGATATCAATACGCATTATGTCATGTACAGATGTTATGAAAATTATTTCAGGTTTAGATGCTTCTCTCTGGATTTAAGAAAAAAAAAATAAAACATCATGAAAATAAAATATTACAGCAAAATAGATCAGGAAAAGGGGGAAAAATTAGGGTGTTGGGGAAGAAAAAAAAAGTCCATTGGAAAGAAAGAAAAAAAGACAAATTAGGGTGTCCATTGTTTGCTGAATATTGAGAGAGTCCATGAATTCTTTATAATTCCTTGTAAATAGAGTTGCGCGAACCTGAACTGTAAAGTTCAGGTCCGTACCAAACTTTTGGGTGTCCGGGACCCGGACCCGAACCCGGACTTTTCAAAAAAAGTCCTGGTTCGGGTCCAGGGTTCTTGTATTTTATTCCATGTGTTGAAAAGCTGCCAAGGGCAGCCAATCAACAAGTGTTTCACTGTTTTTCCCTAGAAGCCATCACAGCCATGCCTATTAATGGCATGGCTGTGATTGGCCAGTGCACCATGTGACCCAGCCTCTATATGGGGCTGGAATCACCGTGCTGCATGTCATATACTCTCAGGATAGTTTAGGGAGAGGATGCTGCTGGCTCTGTGAGGGACAGATTGCAGAACATCTCATCCTGCTGCACAGAACAATCTGATTGTGGACTAGGGAGAGATACTAGTACTGGTGCTTTGAGGGACAGATTGCACACCTCATCCTGCTGCACAGAATGTTCTGACTGGACTAGGTAGAGTCTGTTGCTTTAAGGGAAAGATTATTCTTCTAAAATCATCATCAAGTTGTACAGGGAAAGGTTCCAGCTGTTGCTTTAAGGGAAAGATTAGTGTTCTAAAATCATCAGCAATTTGTACAGGGAAAGGTTCCAGCTGTTGCTTTAAGGGAAAGATTATTCAAAGTGTGTGGGAAAAGCTTATTGCAGGGGCATAGAGCCATATTACTGTTCTAAAATCATCTTCAAAGTGTGTGGGAAAACCCTGTTTTAGCCGCATGAAGCCATATTAGTGTTCTAAAATCATCTTCAA
>BLSH010142085.1:200358-211516 GCA_018402905.1 Glandirana rugosa | reverse complement strand
CCATCCTGTACACAGAGTCATCTCCATCCAGTACACAGAGTCATCGCCATCCTGTACACAGTCATCTCCATCCTGTCATCCCCATCCTGTACACACAGTCATCCCCATCCTGTCATCCCGATCCTGTACACAGTCATCTCCATCCTGTACACACAGTCATCTCCATTCTGTACACACAGTCATCTCCATTCTGTCATCCCCATCCTGTACACAGGCATCCCGATCCTGTACACAGTCATCTCCATCCAGTACACAGAGTCATCTCCATCCAGTACACAGAGTCATCTCCATCCTGTACACACAGTCATCTCCATTCTGTCATCTCCATCCTGTCATCCCCATCCTGTACACAGGCATCCCCATCCTGTACACAGTCATCTCCATCCAGTACACAGAGTCATCTCCATCCAGTACACAGAGTCATCTCCATCCTGTACACAGAGTCATCTCCATCCTGTACACAGAGTCATCTCCATCCTGTCATCTCCATGCTGTACACACAGTCATCCCCATCCTGTACACAGAGTCATCTCCATCCAGTACACAGAGTCATCTCCATCCTGTACACAGTCATCTCCATCCTGTCATCCCCATCCTGTACACACAGTCATCCCCATCCTGTCATCCCGATCCTGTACACAGTCATCTCCATCCTGTACACACAGTCATCTCCATTCTGTCATCCCCATCCTGTACACAGTCATCCCCATCCTGTACACACAGTCATCCCCATCCTGTCATCCCGATCCTGTACACAGTCATCTCCATCCTGTCATCCCCATCCTGTACACACAGTCATCCCCATCCTGTCATCCCGATCCTGTACACAGTCATCTCCATCCTGTCATCTCCATCCTGTATACAGAGTATGTGTACATCATATAACTGAATTTATTTTATACTGTGGTGGTCTGGCTTTGCCTGGACATTTGTGATGTCATCTCAGAATCTATTTAACCCCTTCAAGCCAAGCCCAATATGTAGCATTATTTAAACCACGCCCACTTTTCACCGCACTTCACGCACCACATTTTTATTTCTCTTCCCGTTGAAGCACAGCCATAATAAATAAATGCTCTGCCTCTAATTAAAATAATGCTCTGCCTACGGTGGCTTTCAGGACACACAGGAAAAAAAGATGTCCCTAAAAAGTTTTTTAAAATGTTGGCAGCTATGTAAGACAGCATTTCGAATATAAATCTCCTAGAGCAGTGGTCTCCAAACTGTGGCCCTGGGGCCGGATGCGGCCCTTAGCTTGCCTTTATCCAGTGCTTGGGACATTATTGTGACTCAATGTCATCAACAGTTGGGCACCATTTCTCCTATTTATATCCCCAATGGGGCACTATTACCTCCAATGATATTAACAATGGGACGTTAGTCCTCCCCGTAATGCCAAATTTAGCCGTTTATTCCCACTGAGGGCAGGGAATTTCCACCCTCATTGGCCCCAGTCCACCACCTAAACCCTGGAGGACAATAAACTTGCCCTATATTTAGGAAGTTTGGAGACTCCTGTCCTAGCAGGGTTGCCAACATTGACAATTTACTGGCGGAGCACATTTTTTACTGGCAACCTGAAAAATAACAGAACCCCTATCAACACAACATGGAACACTGACAATACCCATATCAAGTAGTTTGCCTGGTTTACACTTAAAAAATCAGCACAGCATGACAAATGATCCAACCCTGATATTTATAGACAGTTGTAAAAATCACTGATTTTTACAAACTGTCAGTAAATTTACTGGCGGTTGGCAACCCTGTGTCCTAGAGGCTCCCTATTGATGAAGGAAATAAAATGTTTCCTGTATTGCGTCCACAGGTGTGTGCAGCCTATTGGGTGGGCATAACAAAAGCGCAAAAGTGTGTATATATGTCAGAAGGGCAGAGATCGGTGTCAGTAGTTTATTTTTATTTAATTTAATTTATTTTTTTACATTTTTTTTTTTTTTACAATATTATATTTTATTTACATTTTTTTATCAGCCCTGATGGGGGGGGCTTTGGTGAAATAGCGGGGGTCTAAACTGACCCCTGATGTTTCACTTTCAAGACAGAGGACAGAGATTCCCCAGTCCCTTTCTCTGCAGCCTGGCGCACAGTACAGCATGATTAGGGTGTGCCCAGGCACACCTGCCACCCTATGTGCGCACGCCTATGATTGCATCCTTTATCACTGGAACGTCATCACAAGTCTTTTGTCTCTTTTGTCTCAGAAATCTTCCCCGTGGTGGTCATCACTCACGAGACCAGTGGACATCTTCCAGACATTCAGGAGAAATTCAGGATGATGGGCGTGCAGATTATATTCTCCATAGAGAACTACACTGAGCAGAATCGTCTGAAGATCCGCAGGCAACATGAAAAAATATTGAGTTGTCTCCATGAGATTATTAAAGATGTGGAGTTCCGTATGAAAGAGAAGAGGAACCCCAGAGAGGAGTTGAGTGAAAGAAAGAAAATTCTTCATACATTTTTAATAGAGAGAGAGAGAGAGAAGGTGAAGGAAGCTACAGAGAGGGCTGAGGCTGAGAGGAGAGATATAGAGAGAAGGGAGAGGGAGGAGAGGGAGAGAAGGGAGAGGGAGGAGAGAAAAAAGCCTTGGTATATATTTTGGTGAACAGGCGTTGAAGGCCACAGTAATCTTCAGAGCACTAGCTTATTATCAGGGCAGTTTTGGTGAAGATCTATTAACCACTTCCTTACTGGGCACTTAATCCCCCCTCCTGCCCAGACCAATTTTCGGCTTTCAGCGCCGTCGCATTTTGAATGACAATTGAGCGGTCGTGCGACGTTGCACCCAAACTAAATTTGCGTCCTTTTTTCCCACAAACAGAGCTTTCTTTTGGTGGTATTTGATCGCCTCTGCGTCATTTCTGATCGCCGCTATAAACGACAACTTTGCAAAAAAGAACAATATTTTTTACTTTTTGCTAAAATTCAAATCCATAAAAAAAAGATTCATCAGTTTAGGCCGATATATATTCTTCTACACATGTTTGGTAAAAATCGGCGTATATTGATTTAAATATCCACTGATTACTGTATAAATGTCATTGGCAGTGAAGGGGTTAACAGTGTTCCCTGGGTGTGTTCTAACTGTGGGGGGCGGGGCTGGCCGGGACATGACAGATCTAACTGATCCCAGTGACAAGGATCAGTAGATCTGTCATGTCCCTTGTAACAGAACGGAGAACCGCCGTGTTTACATCGGCGGTTCCCTGTTCTGCAGCTCTGTCAGACGATTGTGAGTCTCGAGCGGACATCCAGTCCGCCTGACCCAAGGGCACGCCTGCGGAGTGTGCATTGCTGCTGCCGCCAGGGGGCGCGCCGGGAGCGTACACAGGGGACGACGTCTGTGGACGCCGTCCCAGCATTTCAGATCCGCGCTGGAGCCATACTTCTGCAATAGCGCGGATCTGGAGGGGCTAAAGTATCAGTAAACCTCATATTCTCATTTTTTTTTTTTTAAACATGCTTTATTGAACATTTTCCAGGGTGTACATCAAAAGATATGCAATTTTCTTAAAGGCAAATATCGCTAACAATCATGTAGACTATCGAGATACAGCAGTAACATAACAATGGCTGAGCCAATGGCACATCTGTTGATTCAACCATAAGTGAGTGGATATGCAAAACACATTAATAACATTGAGGGATGGTGATATTGTAAGTAACCAAGTCAGTCAGGACTTGTAAGAGAGGATGTCTCAATGGTTTTCGCTTGTGGCCTAGGTTATGAAGTGGAAGGTGTCTCAGGAAAGGTTGGGGGGGTTGAACGTCAAGGGAGTGGTTAGGCTGGTGTCGTTACTGGGGCTAAGGTCTCGAATTTTGAGTCCTCCTAGAGAATTAGATAGATCCGCTTTTAAGTACCATTCTGAAAGACTGAAGGGATGCATAAAGGCATTTATCTCTTCTGGGTTGTGAGAGTATTCTATAAATTTCCTCCAACGCCTAAAGAATTTCTTAACACAGGTGAGGTTCGTATTTATGGTGTCCTGTTTTTCTAGATAAAGCAGGGATATGAGGATATTGTTGACTAGATGCAGTCCCGGGGGAGAGTGCTGAATCCAAGACTGCATAATAGCGCGTCTTGCCGCCAAGAGGCACAGATGCGCCCAATCAGAACATGACGATGTCACTTGAGGTGTTGAGGCTATTTGAGGGTTACCGCTGAAGAGGCAAATAATGGGGTCTTTTGGAATATTTTCGTTGCTGACTCTGATAATGAGTGCCAAGACTTTGTCTCAGAAGCAGGATATGGAAGGGCACAGCCAAAGTCGGTGGTGCAGGGTGGGTCTCTGGGTATGGCACCAGGGGCAGCTGCCCTGTTTCGGTTCCCCTGGAGAGTAAATCATGGGCATATAAGCTCTGTGGGCCAACTTAAATTGCGTCTCTCTCCATATTTCTGAGGTCACTAGGGAGCAAACCTTTTTGTAACCCAATAAAATTTGTGTGGGTGCTTGTGCATTCTCAAGAACTATCTCCCAGGGTTTGAATTGTTGAGATACATATTTGTCAATTTGGTGTTGGGATAAGTGTCTATATATTTGGGAGATGGAGTACCTGCCCTGTGATAATAAGTTATCGATGAAGGAAGGGGCGCCAGGGTTTCTGTGATTGCCTAAGCAAGAGGTAACGTAGGATTTGGCTTGCAAGTATGGGAAATAGTGTGTTGATGGCAATTTAAATTCTCCTTTGAGATCTGAGAAGATTTTGAAGGTTCTATGATCTGGGTGTAGCATTTGGGAGGCTAGTTTCAGACCTTTGGAAGCCCAAATGTTGAAGGCTTGTGAATCGATCGAAGGGGGAAACATGGGGTTGCCCGCTATGGGTAGGAAGGGTGAAAACGAGGAGGGGAGATGGATTTTCCTCGTTTCTCTCCAGGCCAGGATGGTATCTCTGAGAACTATATTTTGTTTTATGTTGGGTGGGAGTGAGGTTACCCTCGTGTGTAAGATAGCTGGTAGTGAATGAGGAGAGACGATTGCGCTCTCCAGATCAAAATTGGAGTAGGTGTTTTTTCCTGCAATACAATCTAAACCGTTTCTCAAGAGGCAGGCCAGGTTGTAAAGTCTTATGTTTGGTAGGCCAGCTCCCCCCCACTCTTCGACAACCCTAATTTACATAGATTGATTCTGGGTCTCTTGCCCTTCCATATAAAAGAAGCAAAAGCCGAGTGGAGTGTCTGCACATCTTTGTGTTTGAGGAGGAGAGGTAGCGTTTGGAGGGGGTATAATAGTCTCGCAAACGGGATCATTTTGATAAGATGGCATCTCCCGAAGAGTGAGAGGGGAAGAGGCCGCCAAGCAGAGAGGTCTTTAATAATTTTCGAAATAAGCGGTGGATAGTTAAAGGAGTAAAGTGGTGACGGATCTCGACCTATGCATATCCCCAGGTACTTGATCTGATTCTGCGCTATCAAAAAAGGGGAGCTAGATTTCCAGGATCCCGCTTTGCGTAAATTGAGTGGTAGGACTTCGCTTTTTTCAAAATTGATTCTCATGCCTGTACATGCCCGGAACAGGGGTAAGGTATGTTTTAAGTATTGAAAATCTTTAGGAGGGTCTGAGGAAAATAGTACTATGTCGTCTGCGAATAGGGCCGCTCGGCAGACTTCCTTGCCCATCCCTACTCCACTAATTCCTTGAGGTGAGTTGAGTACCCGTGAGAGGGGTTCTATAGCCAGATTGAAAAGAAGAGGTGAAAGCGGGCAGCCCTGGCGCGTTCCTTTGGCTAACTTGAAGTCTGGTGAAATGAAATTGGGGGTGACCAATCACGCCGTGGGCTTGGCATACATTGCATGGACAAAATTGATAAAGGGGCCATTGAAACCTAACGCGGCCAGAACTCTGAATAGCCAATCGAAACTTATGTTATCAAATGCTTTTTCAGCGTCTAATTTTATAATAGCAAAATCTTTATCGGGGGGTCTTTTTAGCTTGTTCCAGGGTTAGAAGTACCTTCCTTATGTTTAGGGTGGCGGATCTGCCCTGGATAAAGCCAGATTGTGCAGGGTGTATGATAGATGGGAGTATATTGGCCAGGTGCGAAGCAATGATCTTAGAGAATATTTTTGCGTCTGCATTTATCAATGATATAGGTCTGTAGGAGCCTGGGGATAGTGGATCTTTGTCTTTTTTTGCCAGAAGTTTGATATGAGCCGAGTGGCCTGTCGGTAAATACGGTCCCCCATCCCAAATGGCAGTGTATACTTGTAAGAGAGTCTCTGGGGTGAAGTCTATAGTCATTTTATAGAAGTCTGATGACAAACCATCTGGGCCTGGGGCTTTGTTTGTTGATAATGATTTAATGGTGGATATGATTTCATGAAGAGTGATAGGGGCATTTAGAGTCTCTAGGTGGGCGGGATCTATGGTTGATAGGTTTGCTGTGGATAGTAGAGTAGTTGCTCGTTCCGCGTCGATTTGGTCTTCCGCGTACAGGGCTTTATAAAAGTTGGTCAGGATGTGCTCTATTTGAGATGGGTCTGTGGTCACTATGCCGCTTGGATCTCTCAATGCTGGTAATATTCTCATTTTTTGGACATTATCTTTAACCCCTTGATGCCAACAGTACATAGATATGCAGCCTCACTGGACTGGGCTTTTTTCCATTGGGCTGCATATCTGTCTTTGGCTGGGAGCGCCCTGCACAGCATGCTCCCAACACAGAGACTGGGGTCTCAGCAGGAACTCCGGTTCCGGGTCACCTGATCACTGTGATAGCCTCTGATTGGCTATCACAGTGGTCAGTCACTGTGAGAAGCCTGCCCTTGTGTTTCTCTCTCTCTCTTTGAATGGAGAGGAAAGATGCGTTGTATCTCTCTCTCCTTGCAGAGAGAGAGAGAAAAAAAAAGTGTCTCTAAAAATAAAGAAAAAAAACACCTATATCAAGTTTGATGTTTGATGTAGGTCAGTGTTACGCCTCGTACACACGATTTCGACGGTCGTACGACCGAACGGACCAAATCTTATGTTGGATAATGTAACTTGCGTACTGACATGCACTGCGCGATCGTATCACCAAGCCCATACCTCCTAATTTTCTGAGATGGGAAAGAGAGACACCTATTAGCAAAAGTATGTAGGCATAGGACACACCCCCTGACACACACCCTTAAAGGAGAATTATACAAAAAAATGATTAGTTAAACCCACAAGTGCTTTTTTTTTTTACCACTTCTATTCCTTTATATTGGCTTTTTAAATGTACAAATGCAGCAATTTAGAAATTGGATGAAAGGTTTAGCACTGGGAAACACTTTTTGATAGATTAATAGTGCATTTTATATACAGGTATATGCATCAGACCAGAGGCACAAATGAAGAGCAATTACATTGCAGGCTATAGGAAGCATCTAGAGGCTGTTATTTCTGCTAAAGGAGGTTCTACTAAATATTGATGTGATTTTTCTGTTGGGGCGCCCAAACTTATGCACCTGTCTAATTTCGCTTTGATGCATATTGCGCATTTTCTGTTAATCCAATAAAACTCATTTCGCTACTGAAATATTACCGTGTCCTTCAGTCATTTGATAGATCAAAATTAAATTGCTGATCCAAACACCCAAATATTTATACATGACAATCACGGAAATTGTCAGGGGTTCCTAAACTTTTGCATACAACTGTAAAAAGCAAAATGTGCACCGTTGTTCCTGGGCAGTACTATGGGTGTAAACAATAACTAACATACACATATGTGATATCGCTGCAATCGCCAGAAGCAGGAGAATTGTTTTTTGGGTTGTTGTTTGGTGGCAACAAGAAATGTACTGCTACATTAAAAAAAAAAAAAATGCTATTTTGCCCCAGTTTTCCTTGGATAAAAAAAAAAAAAAAAAAAAAAAAATCAGTAGATGTCCATTACCATTTACCACCAAATGAAAGCCCAATTTGTCCTGAAAAAAAACAAGGTATAATCCAGCTGGATGCGCAAAGTGGTATATATAGTAGTGATATGTACGGTTTTACTAACGCATGTCAAAGTTGCAATATTATGCTTAGGAATTAACATTTGTTTTACCCTTAGACACAAAGGAGTTAAAAGTATGTCTGTACAAGTATAGTTGGATTGGTGCAGCAGTCTCAACAAAAACGTATGCTAAACTGTAAAATACCAAGACAAAAGAAAACACAAAATCCACTTAAAGCGGTTGTCTACCCAATTTAACTACTTTTACCTACAGGTAAGCCTATAATAAGGCTTACCTGTAGGTAAAATGAATACAGGTTTAGGAGATATTCCCTCTCCAAAATGCTTTGGAGTTACGGCGCATGCGCCGTGTATGTCTCAGCAAAGGCCTGGCAGTAGGGGTGGACACTGCCGGGGAGATGGGTCCCGCGCGCAGGAGTGACATCTTGCGGCTCCGGCCAGTTACAGCGCCGGAGCCGTGTACCCAGTAGCAAGATCCGTGGGAAGATCTCCGGTCGGATCTTCGGAGCCGTGTACCCAGAAGCAAGATCCGTGGGAAGATCTCCGGTCGGATCTTCGGAGCCGTGTACCCAGAAGCAAGATCCGTGGGAAGATCTCCGGTCGGATCTTCGTTTCAAGGTAAGTATTTCATAATGAGCTAGTATGCGGTGCATACTAGCTCATTATGCTATTGTTTTGCAGGCTGTCATTTTTTTTTTTTTTCCAAATGGTGGTGATTTAGAACCAAAGAAGTGTTTAATTTGTAAATAAAAGTAGAATATATTATGTGGAAGGTCATGTTTGTCATGTAATTCCCCAAAGGGGATGAGTTTTCTTGTTACCGGGTGCACCAGGTCTCGGAGCTGGAAAATACCAGCCCGCGACCATAGGTGCACCCGCTCAAAAGACAAACTATCTGGTATGTCTGGATTAAACAATATATTGGGGCAGGGGGAAGAGAGAGGAAACTGTCTCATGCATTTCTTCCATATATTCAAAGTAAATAGCATAGGACCTAGACATAGATTCTTCAATTCAGAAATGGATGAGTGAAGGGTTGACCATAATAGAGAACATAGGTGTACTGGTCGAGTGACACTAAGTTCAATTTCCGACCATATGCTGGACGCAAATCTCGCTGTCCAGGAGATGGTCGCCTTCAAATGAGTGGCTAGAAAATATTTGACAATATCTGGGGCCCCTAGTCCACCCCGGGAGCGAGGAGCAAAAACCACTGAGCTCGCTATCCTATGAGCCTTACCACGCCACAGGAACCGTAGGAAAACCCGTTGAATATGTTTGAGTCATTGAAACATTTATAGGCAGGGTTTCAAATAGCTATAACAGCTTCGGCAGTATCGACATCTTGAGGACATTGATCCTCCCCAGAAGTGACAGAGGGTAATCCTCCCATTGACGCAAAAGCCGGGTGATTTCGGAAATGAGTGGGGGGAAATTTGCTTGATACAAGGTGTGATAAGTAGTAGTTAAATGAATACCTAAATACTTAAGAGATGAAGAGCGCCAATTGTATGGGAAGTTAGATTGCAGCGTGTTTAAGAGGGGGGAAGGGATGTGTATAGGAAGAGCCTCGGTTTTATCTGTGTTGACTTTATAGCCAGAAAGAAATCCGAAATCATCTAGTACAGAGTGAAGATTTGGGAGGGATGTGTGTGGTTTTGTCAGGGTTAGAAGTATGTCGTCTGCATATAATGACAACTTGTACTCCTTTTGTCTAAGGGTGACTCCGCAGATATCAGGGTGTGTCCTTATAGTCTTGGCCAGGGGCTCCAGGCAGAGAATAAAAAGTATTGGAGACAAAGGGCACCCTTGTCTGGTGTCGTTACTAAGTGGGAAGGAAGGGGATAAGAATGAGGACAATTGCACTTGAGAGGTGGGGCAGGAGTATAATGCTTTGAGAGCTGTAAGGAACGGGCCTTTGAATCCATATCGGGCGAGGGTAGCAAACATATAAGGCCAACTAAGCCTATCAAAGGCTTTTTGAGCATCTAAACTAAGAATAAGAGAAGGGCGAGATGTCTTATCTAGTAAGTCAATGAGATCAATGGTGCGCCTAGTATTGTCCCCCGCGTGTCTAAAGGGTACAAACCCTACTTGGTCCTTGTGTATGAGTGAGGGGAGGATCCGTGTGAGTCTATTCGCTAGGATTTTGGTAAAGATTTTGTAATCTGCATTAAGTAAAGCAATGGGCCTATAATTGTCAGGGACAGACGGGGTTTTACCCGGTTTCGGGAGAACAGTGATGTGGGCATGGAGAAACTGGGGGTGGGGAACGGTGCCTTTCAATAAAGATTCATATAGGTTTAATAAATGGGGGCTTAAGACGGGTAGAAAAGTTTTATAGTAAGTATATGTTAGAAGATTTCTGAGAGGGAAGGGCCTTCACTACTTCAGTTATCTCTTCAGGGGAAATATGGGCGTTGACCTGAGAAACCTGGGTTGGGGACAATTTTGGTAAGTTTAAAGATGAAAAAAAAGTATCAAATTTATCTTGGGAGAAGAAATACTTGGGATCTTTTTTTAGACAGTTATAGAGCTTTTGATAAAATTCTCAAAAAACCTATGACATTGTTTGTGGGCAATGTGTAGGGGTGCCGTTGGACTGCAGAAGAAGATCGGGGAAGGAGTTAAATGGTCGAGGCCTAAGTTTATTAACTAATATTTTATGGGGTTTATTTGATAATTCATAAAATTTCTGTTTGTTCCATAATAGAGCCTTGGAGCACCTGTTCATGTCAAGGGATTTTAAGCGGTTTCGTAAGGACGTAACCGTGCGAAGCCTCGGCACCGTAGGAGAGTCAAGTAGTTGCCTTTCGGCTGTGCGTAGTTGAGAAATGAGAGAGGATCTTTGTAAGTTCGCTTCCTTTTTTAGACGGGAACCCGCCGAGATACACAAGCCCCTAAAGTAGGCCTTATGTGTCTCCCAAAGCGTGGAGGCCTCTGACACGGAGTGTTCATTTATCTGGAAAAACTCTGTCAAGTCTCTAGTCAGTTGTTCTTTAATAACAGTGTTGTGGAGCAGAGTGTCATTTAGGCACCAATGGCATGTCTTAGTGGAAGAGGAAAGCAGAGTGAAATCCAGTTGGACAGAGGAATGATCTGACCAAGTGATAGGGTTTATGTCCGCCCACGGCTCCGAAGCGTGCCAATGCAGGAATGCTTTGGCGAATTTTAGGGAACTGTACTTGTCCACGAGGTTCCGAGATAATAC
>BLSH010142085.1:168127-198897 GCA_018402905.1 Glandirana rugosa | reverse complement strand
TCCCCAATGTTTTCAGGCACCCCTCTAATCCGCAAATTCTGGCGCCTTTCTCTATTCTCCAAATCTTCTTGCTGGGACTGGAGCATGGAGACTGAGTGTTTGAGAGAAGCATTATCTTCTTCCAGTGCATGTACGTATTGTAAAAGGTCATCAAACTTGGATTCAAGGGTGTCTGTGCGTTCCCCTAAGTGTGTTATTTCACCTCTCAATTCCAGGGCGAGTTTCCCAACTTCTTGTGTGATGTTTCGTGTAAGGTTCTGCAGGAGAGACTGCAGCTTAAGGTCCAAGACTTCAACAGTGACAGGCGACTAAAGGGTATGGGTTGGGAGGGGGGGGGAACTGTTGGGAGATCCCCCCGTTTGCCCCCAACGGGACTTGAGGATCTGGTAGACAGTCTTGCATTGTAAGAGCTGGGGATTCAGGTCTAAGTAGAAACCTGTCTAGGGTCTGGGAGGACCGCGGTTCCGTGGATGATGAGAAGGTTGCCTTCTTGGGTCCTATCTTCACCATGGGCTGTTTAGAATGGGGCTCCCGTGGTTGGTGGAAGCTCTAATTTGCTACGCGGGAGCCTTTGAAGAACAGGTTTATGGTTCCTCCCGGTATTAGGTAAAGTGTTCTAAACTGTTTCCAGATGTTTGAAGAACAGGTGTATGGTTCCTCCCGGTATTAGGTAAAGTGTTCTAAACTATTTCCAGATGTTTGAAGAACAGGTGTATGGTTCCTCCCGATATTAGGTAAAGTGTTCTAACTTCTAAACTATTTCCAGATGTTTGAAGAACAGTTGTATGGTTCCTCCCGGTATTAGGTAAAGTGTTCTAAACTATTTACAGATGTTTAAAGAACAGGTGTATGGTTCCTCCCGGTATTAGGTAAAGTGTTCTAAACTATTTACAGATGTTTGAAGAACAGGTGTATGGTTTCTCCCGGTATTAGGTAAAGTGTTCTAAACTGTTTCCAGATGTTTGAAGAACAGGTGTATGGTTCCTCCCGGTATTAGGTAAAGTGTTCTTAACAGTTTCCAGATGTGTGCAGAACAGATGTTCACTTATTCCCGGTTATATTTAAGGTGACACACAGACTTTAAAGATGTTTGCAGAACAGATGTTCAGTTATTCCCGGTTATAATTAAAGTGACACACACAGTTTCCAGATGTGTGCAGAACAGATGTTCACTTATTCCAGGTTATATTTAAAGTGACACACAGACTTTAAAGATGTTTGCAGAACAGATGTTCAGTTATTCCCGGTTATAATTAAAGTGACACACACATTTTCCAGATGTTTGCAGAACAGTGATATGGGTTCTCCCAGCTTATTTATACTTTTTTGACACAGTTTGAAGATGATTTTAGAACAGTTCTATGGCCTCTACCGTTAATTAATACTTTTCAGACCCAGTTTGAAGATGATCCCCATTCACCTCCATTTTTGCTTTTTTATGTTTTTATTTTTTTTTAAATAGTTAAAGTTATTTCCCTGTCCCCATTTCTTTGTAGGGCACTTGTCCTACCCTTACCCCCATTTTCCATCCTTTTGCAGACCTCTAGGACCTTTCAGGACTTTTTTACAGCAATTTTAAGAACTTTCATTAAAATTACCAGAACCCCGGACCCGAACCCGGACTTTTTTTGAAAAGTCCGGGTTCGGGTCCGGGTCCCGGACACCCCAAAGTTCGGCACGGACCCGAACTTTACAGTCCGGGTTCGCTCAACTCTAGTAGCGACTTGAAACAGGCTCTGACAACCAGGTGCGCTTTTTTGCCTATGAGTCACACTAGTGTACCTATAAATTTAGAGCCCAACATGTCCAGTCCGAGGTACGCTAGTGAAGAGGCCTACACGTTGCTGATTATGACAGCTGAGAGCGATGGGGAAGCCTCACTGTCAGATTCAGGCTCAGCATATGAACCTGTAGAGTGTAGCGGCACCCTGTCAGATAGCTCTGACGACAGAGTGGTCACTGATAAGGTCAGGCGTACCAGATCCCGTTCTGCTGTCGCTGAGGTGCAAGAACCACAGGGCTCTCGTATGGAGCAGAGAGCCAGTACTAGCGCCGCTACTCATTCTGGTGACCTGGCAAGCACCAGCATAAATAAACCAACACTGCAGTAACACTTGATGACATGGCGAGTCCCATAAGTGCAGTTCAAGCTGTTGTGGCTAGCACAAGTAGTCTCCCGCAGCCACGAAGACAAGCACAGACCCGCATAGCTCATAGTGCCCTTCCTGTCGCGCTTGCAAACCCTGAATGGCAACCTACCACTGATGCAGCACCCGTACTTCCCCCATTCACTGGCTAACCCGGAATTCAGGTGAATACAGTTGACTTTAGGGCCATTGATTTTTATTCGCTGTTTTTCACTAAAGATCTCTATAGATCTATTGTGGACCAAAGCAATTTATATGCTGGTCAATACATCGCCGCTAATCCCCACTTGTCCCTTGCCAGAAATTGGAAACCAATTACAGTTTCTGAATTTAAGACCTTTCTGGGTCTTACCCTCAACATGGGCATACATAAACAACCTGAATTGCGGTTATATTGGTCCAATGACTCAATTCATCACATGTATGTCTACTCTGCTTCCATGGCCAGGACACGATACAAGCAGATTCTGCAGTTCATGCATTTCAACAACAATGAACTCGGTTGTCCATATGGGGACCATGAATTTGACCGGCTCTACAAAACTCGGCCCCTCATAAACCACTTCAACCAGCAGTTCGCAGCACATTTTATTCCCAACCAAGTTGTGATTAAATTTGCTGGAAGTCTTGCTTTCAAACAGTACGTCCCCTGCAAGCGTTCCAGATAAGGGGTCAAGTTGTATAAGCTCTGTGACAGGGCCACAGGCTATACATGTAGTTTTATGGTTTATGAGGGCAAAGTTAGTCACGTAGAGCCGGAAGGATGCCCAGACTACATGGGGAGTGCTGGCAAAATTGTGTGGAGCTTGGTGTCACCCTTATTCGGAAAGGGGTACCATTTGTACGTGGACAATTACTACACAAGCGTGCCACTTTTTAGTCACTTGTTTCATTGGCTTCCCCCAACGGCTGGTAGAATCCCTACTTAGTCGGGGGGAGAGAGAGCCTGCTTGAGATGTGGTAATTTGCTTGCGATGAAGTGGAGGAATACAAAGGATGTTTTCGTTCTTTCCTCCATTCATGCAGACACGGCTGTCCAAATTAGAACGGCGACTGGTGTTGTGGAGAAACCCCTCTGTGTCCACGAATATAACCAAAATATGGGATGAGTGGACTTCAACAACCAGTTATTGGCGCCATACTTAATTGCCCGTAAGTCCAGACGCTGGTACAAAAAAGCGTCTGTTTACTTATTCCAATTGGCTTTGCTAAACTGTTTTGTGCTATACAAAGCGTCAGGACGGACTGGATCTCTCCGTCAATTCCAGGAAGAAGTCATGAGAGCCCTTCTGTATCCAGATGGTTCTGCACCCCATGTTCCCAATGCAAATTCAGTGAGCTGGCTGCATGGATGGCATTTTCCACATGCCATCCCTGGTACCCCTACCCAACGATATCCCCAAAAAAGATGTTGTGTCTGCCGAAGATGTGGATACAGGCGTGACTCCCGATATTATTGCCGATCCTGTTTTGACAAGCCTGGTGTTTGCATCGGTGACTGTTTTGTGCGCTACCATACACTAGATGAATATTAGCGTTGGGAACAGCACTACACAGGAATAGGGAACACGTTCACAGGGTCTCTAAAGATGTCACCGCAGTTTTGGAGACCCTAACCTTTACTGTTTACTATTATAAAAAAAAGCACACCAAAAAAACAAAAAACAAAAAAAGGTATAAAAACAAAAAAAATATAAAATAATTAAAGCCAAAAACAGTTGTACGTTTCTTGTTTTTCTATCTCTATTTTCTCTCTATTCTCTTTCTATTGTTCTCTCTATTGTTTTTTATGCATACCTGTAATGTTTTGTTGCTGTTCATTATCATGTGTTTTTTTTGCAGGTATGTAATGTTTTTATAATCTTTTCATATAACATTTAATTATTTTTTTATTCTTGGCAGGAATATTTTTTTTTTATGTTACTGTGTTTTATTAATCTTTATTTGATTTTCAGGTACGCCAGCTGCATTATTCATTATTTACAGTATTTAGGGTGACAGCAATAGCGTTTGCTCCCACCATATATAAAGCAGCGACTCCAGCGCTGTTGGAGGTGATTTCACCACGACAGTTAAAAAAAGAGCAAATATACCAGAGCATAGGGGCAGTGGGTGGAAATTGGGGCGGATTGCCCCTATGCTCCGGTATGTTTTTTTTTAAAAAGGGGCTATTCCCACCATTAGAAGTGGGTGGATGAAGGGAAGTTTTCTAATGGTGGGCATAACGATTGAGAAAAAGAACATTACAACATATGCCCAACAAGGACCAGCGACAGATTAGTATGTTGCTGGTCTTAGAGTGGTTATACTGCAATGATGCCTGCAGGTATAGGTATCATCTAGGTATCGTTCTTTTGAGCCGATTGTTGGCTTTCATGTAAAAGCAATCCTATTGGCTGATCAGCTGCTAGACTGCTTTTACAAGCAGTGGGAGGGAACGCACCATTGGGAAATTGGGGAAGCATCTTATCACACCGATTTCGGTGTGGTCAGATGCTTTAAGGGCTGAGGAGAGGTCTAGAGTCTAATAGACCCCACATTAAAAAAAATATATGCAACACTACCTATATTTATCATAGAGGATATTTAAATTTCCCATGAGAACAATAAAAAAAAAAAAAAAAGATGAAAGGGACAGTGTAAAAATAAAATAAAAAGCAAAATGAAGAATTAAAAAAAAATGCACCCCTGTCCCACCGTACATGCGTGCAAAGGTGAACGCAAGCATCGCTCTCATGTGGTATGTAAACAGCAATTTCAACATGCATATGAGGTATCACCGCGAACGTCAGATCGAGGGCAGTAATTTTAGCAGCAGACCTCCTCTGCAGATCTAAAGTGGTAACCTGTAAAAGCTTTTCAAGGCCTTTAAAGAGGTATATAGTTTGTCACCGCTGTGCGGGTATGCGCTATTTTTAAAGCATGCCATGTTTGGTGTTTATGTACTTGGCATGAGAACATCTTTTATATTTCACCAAATATTTGGGCAATATATTGTGTTTTTGTGCACTAAAATTCAAAAAAGTGCTTTTTTTTCCACAAAAATTGTGTTTGAAAAATCGCTATGCAAATACTTTGTGAAAAAAAAAAAACATTTTAATCTGTAGGGCCTCTTCTTTAAAAAATATATAATGTTTGGGGGTTCAAAGTAATTTTCTAGCAAACAAAATATTTTTTTATGTAAACAAAAAGTGTCAGCAAAGACTTGGTGGATGATGTGTGGCATAGGCTTCTAATGTCGGGCATAAAATGCCAGCACAGTTCAATACCCTCCCACCCCAAATGACCCCATTTTGGAAAGTAGACCCCCCAAGCTATTTGCTGAGAGGCATTTTGATTCCCTGGAATATTTTATTTTTTGTCGCAAGTGATTGAAAAATGACATGAAAAAAAAATGACACAAAGTTGTCACTGAAATTATATATTGCTCACCCATGCCATGGGTATGTGTGGAATTACACCCCAAAATACATTCTACTGCTTCTCCTGAGTTGGGGGATACCCCATGTGTGAGACTTTTTTGTGAGTCTATCGGCGTACAGAACCCCGAAAACCAATCACTGCCTTCATGCGTGATTTTACTACTCACTTCCTATCACAGTTTCGGAGGCCATGGAATGCCCAGACAGCACAACCCTCCCCCAAATGACCCCATTTTGGAAAGTAGACACTCCAAGCTATTTGCTGAGAGGCATGTTGAGTGGTTTGCAGGTCTCGCTTTTTGTCACAAAGTTTTGAAATTTGAAAAAAAAAAAAATAATACATTCTGTTTATTTCTTCATTTTCCATATTTCCATATACCCATGGCATGTTCGAGCAACATATCATTTAGTGACAACTTTGTTAAAAAAAAAAATTGTGATTTCCCTGAAAACTTGTGGCGAAATATGCCTTTCAGCAAAAAGCTTGGGGTGTCTACTTTCCAAAATGGTGTCATTTGGGGTTTTTTTTTTCTATCTGGGCATTGCATGGCCTCCACAACTGTGATAGGTAGTGTGGGGTGAAGGCATACATTTTTTGCCCTTAGAAAGCCTGAAGGCGGTGATTGGTTTTTGGGGTCCCGTATGTGGCTAGAGTGCCAAAAACATGGGGTATCCCCGTACTCAGGAGAAGCAGCAGAATATATTTTGGGGTGTAATTCTACATATACCCATGCCATGTGTGAGCAATATATCATTTCAGGGACAACTTTGTGTAATTTTTTTTTTTTTTTTTGTCATTTTTCAATCACTTGTGACTAAAAAATAAAATATTCCATGGACTCAACATGCCTCTCAGCAGATAGCTTGGGGTGTCTACTTTCCAAAATGGGGTCATTTGTTTTTTTTTTTGGCTATCTGGGCATTTCATGGCCTCCGAAACTGTGATAGGCAGTGTGGGGTGAAGGCATACATTTTTGCCCTTAGAAATCCTGAAGGCGGTGATTGGTTTCAGGGTCCCGTACACGGATAGGCTCCCAATAAGTTTCACACAGGAGCTTGTGAGTTATAGTAAGTAAATGATACGTTTTGTGTTAGTATAGAGAACTCTCTTCGGTGTGCTTAAGGATAACAAAAAAAGTGTAAGAGCTTCTTTTGCATGCAAATAGAGTGTTAAGTAGTTAAGTAGTTAAGTAGCTCTGTGGGAGCGGACATCTACCCCCGGATCTTGCTTCCGGGTACACGGCTCCGGCGCTGTGACTGGCCGGAGCCGTGAGACGTCACTCCCGCGAATGCGTGCGGGACCCGTCTCCCCAGCAGTGTCCGCCCCTACTGCCGGGCCTTTGCCGAGACATACACGGCGCATGCGCCGTAAGTCCAAAGCATTTTGGAGAGGGAATATCTCCTAAACCATACGGGTTGAGGCGATATTCATTTTACCTACAGGTAAGCCTTATCATAGGCTTACCTGTAGGTAAAAGTAGTAAAATTGGGTAGACAACCGCTTTAAAAATAATATCTAATGATTTGTATTTACTATTTACTTATGGTAATTAACCCTTTGCCATCCAGGGCAATTCTGACACTTCTCTCCTACATGTAAAAATCATCATTTTTTTGCTAGAAAATTACTCAGAACCCCCAAACATTATATATATTGTTTTAGCAGACACCCTAGGGAATAAAATGGTGGTTGTTGCAACTTTTTATGTTACACGGTATTTGCGCAGCAATTTTTCAAACGTGTTTTTTTTTTTTGGAAACTGTTTCAGGAATAAAAAAAGAAAAAGAGTAAAGTTAGCCTGATTTGTTTGTATAATGTGAAAGATGATGTTACACCAAGTAAATAGATATCTAACATGTCACGCGAACACTTGTGGAATGGCACCAAACTTCAGTACTTAAGAATCTTCATAGACAACGCTTGAAAATTTTTTACAGAGGAGGTCTAGTGCTAGAATTATTGCTCTCGCTGTAATGTTCAAGGCGTATGTAACCTGTGTGAATCTATCTCTGATACTAGCAAATGCCTCACCAGCCACTCTTCCATTTAAAGATTATGGAGGCCACTGTGTTCTTAGGAACCTTAAGCGCAGCAGAATTTTTTTTATAACCTTGGCCAGATCTGTGCTTTGCCACAATTCTGTCTCTGAGCTCTTCAGGCAGTTCATTTGACCTCGTGATTCTCATTTGCTCTGACATGCACTGTGAGCTGTAAGGTCTTATATAGACAGGTGTGTGGCTTTCCTAATCAAGTCCAATCAGTAGAATCAAACACAGCTGGACTCAAATGAAGGTGTAGAACCATCTCAAGGATGATCAGAAGAAATGAACAGCACCTGAGTTAAATATATGAGGGTCACAGCAAAGGGTCTGAATACTTAGGACCATGTGATATTTCAGTTTTTCTTTTTTAATAAATCTGCAAAAATGTCAACAATTCTGTGTTTTTCTATCAATATGGGGCGCTGTGTGTACATTAATGAGGGGAAAAAATGAACTTAAATGATTTTAGCAAATGGCTGCAATATAACAAAGAGTGAAAAATTTAAGGGGGTCTGAATACTTTCCGTACCCACTGTATAAATACATAAGGGGGATTTGATCTCCATGTACAAATACATAAGTGGTCCATATAGTGAATTTGGTGTTAAGTTATTCACTTTAAGTTCATCAGAGAGGACAAGGGGGCACTCTTTATGTCTAGAGGAAAAAAGATTTAATCTCCAAATATGGAAATATTTCTTCACAGTAAGAGCTGTGAAAATGTGGAATAGACTCCCTCAAGAACTGGTTCTGTCCAGTTTAGTAAATTGCTTTCAAAAAGGCCTGTATTTTTTCCTAAATGTACATAATATAACTGACATTTATAGTTAAATTGTAAAGTTGATCCAGGGAATATCTGATTGCCTCTTGGGGATGAGGAAGACATTTACATACAGTAAGGGGCATATTTATTAACCACTTCCATACCGGGCCATTTTACAATGACGCTGGTAGGAACATCTCCTCCCTCCGGGCAGGCATCATATGACATCCTTCACTTCTAGTTGCTCCTGCGGGCCCCCGGGGGCTGGCAGCGTGGCGATTGGGGATGAGGCATGTTCCTTGGACACAGCCCATCCCCAATCAGGGTAAATAGCCAATAAAATTGTCTCTTTATTTATTTATTATTTATTTATTTATTTTAGGTACTTATATAGTGCCGTCAATTTACACGGCGCTTTTACATATGCGTCTTTACCGCGTGACCGGCTGCGTCTAATCACAGGCGTCACAAATGTAAACAAACGGATGTAGTGCCGTTTCTGGGTTCTCCTCCTCAGTGTGTGAGGAGGAGACCTGGAAGAGGAAGAATGTACAGCTATCTGCCCCCCCCCCCCAGATTGCCCCAAAAATAGGACCTGCCACCAGCCCCAGAGTATCTGTCACAGCCAATCAGAGTACCTGTCACCAGCTCCAGAGTATCTGTCACCAGCATCAGAGTACCTGTCACCAGCCCATCAGAGTACCCCAGTACCTGTCACCAGCCCATCAAAGTACCTGAGTACCTGTCACCAGCCCATGGCTCATAGACTATATGTTGGGGTGTTTGATTTTCAAAATTGGGTTGTTTTGTGGGTGTTTCCATTGTCCTGGTGCTCCAGTACCTTCAAACGTGTGATAGGTTGTCAGGAAACTAAATGTGTAATTTATGCTCCTGGAATGCCTGATAGTGCTCCCTGCATGTTGGACCTCTCTATGAGGCCAGTCTGAGGAAAAGTCTCACACATGTGGTATTGCCATAGTCAGGACGAGCAGCAGAATATATTTTGTGGGTAATTTTTGCTATGTACATGCTATGTGTTAGAAAAATCTTATAAGGGGGCGTGGCTGAATGGCGGAGCGAGCGACTGCTTAGTCTCATAGCTCCAGCTCTACACAGGCATCATGCAATCATCCTAAGCCCGATTTTCTCCCACAAGGCACCGATCAACTCGTGCCATCAGCGGGTACAACCTAGAGGAGGGACGGACCTCCTGCTCCCCTATCCGCGGTCAAAAAACTCACCCATTTTTGCCGGCAAGATGGTGCCGTTCCGGCAGTGGAACAGGACAGCTGCTGCAGCCTACCTCCTCAGCAATGTCACATCCACATCATCTCCAGGGGGTGAGTACCTCTATCCCAGCCATATTCACCATGCCCGGTGAATCCCTGCAAATCCAGGACAGCTTGCTTAGCCCAGCAATAAGCCCTGCTCCTGAGTCACATTTAATGGAGCCTACCCTGGCCCAAATTATGATGGCCGTCCAGGACTGCAAGGCCTCCATAAATCTGCAAATAAAAACTATTCACATAGACTTTTCCCTGCTTAGGCAGCATTTGCAGGGACAGGGAAAGAACGGGGGCAGCAGAAGAATGTATTAGCACACTGGAAGATGTAGTGCTCCCCTTATCTGCCAACGTGCGCACTGCCACTGATGAGTTAATGGCCCTTAAAGTTAAATTAGATGACCTGGAGAATCGTTCCAGGAGGAACAATCTATGCTTTGCGGGGTTCCTGGAACGGTCAGAAGGCACATGCCCCGAACGGTTCCTTCGTCTGTGGCTGAGAGAGGCCCTAGGGGTGTTGGCCCTATCACATGCATTCCTCATTGAATGTGCAAACCATACCCCTCCACATCCTCCTGCTCCTGGTGCCCCTCATTAATTGCTAAAATCCTCAACCTTCAGGATAAAGTGACAATACTACACCTGACTAGAGAAAAATGCCCACTAAAGTTCAATGGGAACACAGTATCCATCTATTCTGATTTCTTGGCTGAAGTTCAGCGTCAACGGGTCTCATTTACTGCAGTCAAAGAAAGACTACGCAAAGAAGGCCTTTAATATGCCATGCTTTTCCCAGCCAAGCTAAGAATCATACATGAGGGCAAAGCTCACTTCTACACAAATCCTAAGGAAGCTATGTCCTGGCTGAATGAGCATTTTGGAACCCAGCAACGCCATGGGTGTAACTAGTACAGAAGGGCCCTACACCTCAGCCTTCTTCTCCTACCCGGATCTCTGATTTTGCTGAATAACCCTTGACCCCCTGGGGGAAATAATTGACCACATTCTCAAACTGTGTTGCATTACTATGGAAGCCTTTAAATATCTGTTCCGATATGGAGTATGGGCGGTGGACAAATCCTACAAATTCCTGTTATTTCACTGGTGCGATCATGCACCTCTAATTATGCATAGAATGGACATACTATTCTTTACTCAGATAGCCTACTTTATACTCCACCACAATCTATCCTACAATGGACCTGAGCAGATGGGGGACGTCACCAATGGTGCCTTAGGATTTAAACCTGCTTTTCATTCTTCAACACGGGAAATGACGATTGGGTAAAAGAGCCTTGCACTAGCTACTGAACCCACACCGTTAGGTAGCGAGGCTACAGGTTGTTAGTTTTTGTGTTGGGGATCCAAGCTTGCTGAGTTGGGGATGGTTGAGCAGGGTGGGTCAGGGGAGATTTTGCTAGACGTTCTCCAAGTTTTGTTTTATTCTGGCATGGGTCCTAAGGGTTCTAAGGGTTTTTCTATTGATTACTCAAAGTTCCTCTATTGACTATACGAATGCCTACGTCTCATGGTATACTTGATATTGCTCCATTATCAACCGAGATTCTACTTATATATAATGTACCTACAGGGTTTTGAATGACTAAGCCACTGAAATGTATTTCCTCGAATACTAGGGGTATGAATTCACCTCACCAGCGGTGCTTAGTCTTTTCCTTTCTCAAAAAATACAAACCCCATATTATATGCCTACAGGAGACACATCTGGTTAAAGACAGACTGGGGTCTCTTAAACAAGCATGTCTGTCTTCCACCTACCATGCTAATCATACTGTGTACTCTCATGGAGTTTCCAGCCTAATAGCAAAGTCATTACCGACAGTGCTGTCAGTCAAGACGGCCCGGAAGGCAGGTTCACTGAAACCCTACGATTCCCTTGTGTAACTCTAGCGTTAGTTAATATATACATACCCCCTTCCTTTTCTCTGGAGCTACTCTCTTAACTATCTCTTCTACTCTAAAGATTGTGAGAAGAAAAGTCCAGAATGGCAGCACACTCACCGATAACTCACTTTGTCAAAAGCACTCTTGGAAGTGTGAAATGCGTCAACCTTGTCCTTCTCTCCCCCCCCCCCCCCCCCGCTTGTATCCCCCATTTTTGCTCATATTTTCAATAAAATAATCTGCTTTTTATCGGTGAGTGTGCTGCCATTCCAGATTTTTCACAATCTTTCTGGCAGTGACAGGGCGGGCACCTCACCGCATTCAGCAAGATACACATTTGGGAGCAGATGAACCCATACACTCACCTGGAGCTGCGTCTTTTTATCCTATCTCTTCTACTCCTAGAGAAGACGCCAGGCCCTATACTCTGTATTGGAGACTTTAATGCTATTTTAGATCCCACAATGGACCACTTGGGAGGGAGGCAACAGATCCTATCCCTCTTTTCTAGAATGGACTCGGGTGTACAGTTTGACTGAACTCTGGTGGTGGAAACATCCAGATGAATATCAGTACTCCTGCCACTCTGACTCCTTTTATACTATGTTGCATAATGATTTGGTATTTTCAAATGCAGATGCTATCCCTTATGTCTTTTCAGTGGCCTATCTACCCAGGGGGGTGTCTGATCACGCACCTCTTTCAGTCAATCTCCTCCTTCTCCCCAACCTGGGTTCTGCTATCTGGTGTATGAACCCACAGTGGCTGGAGGACAAAGTTGTGCGGGGGGCTTGTGGGAAGGCGCTATAACGGAATATTGGGCCAATAATCAAGGTTCTACTGATACCTCAACAGCCTGGGAGGCCTCCAAGGCGATGTTGAGAGGTAGTTTCATGTCTATTACTGGTGTAATATGCAAGAATGCACAGCAGTGCCCTTGAGAGCTGGAGGATGCAATGGTGGAGGCAGAAAATGCCTATATTGCACAACCTAGCCCCCCTAGGCGCGAAGCATAGCTACACAAACGTAGGGAGTAAGAGCTTTGTTTGCTGGACTTAGCTAAAAAACGTACCCTCTATGTTGCCCAAAAGGTCTTTGAATGTGGCAACAAGGCCGGCCGCCTTCTTGCCTATTTGACTAAACCGGACCGCACTCCTATATCCATTCCTAGAATTTTGTCTTTACAAGGAAGCATTAGTGACATCCCCTCAGATATCGTAGATGCCTTTTCCTCATTCTATAAAGACCTGTATACTACTAGAGCCCATTACACAGATGCCCAACTAACTGAATATTTGACATTAATCCCACTCTGTTCTCTCAGTGACCAAGACAGGGCTTACCTAGATGACTCTATCACCGCAGAGGAGATAGCACTCACAATTGCACAGCTACCTGCCCACAAGACTCCCAGTCTAGATGGTTTCCCTATTGAATGGTATAAACAGTTTGGTCCTTTCCTTAGTCCTCTCTTACTTAAAATGCACAATGAAGCACTAAAGGCAGGGATTGTTCCTCCATCTATGCGGGAAGCATTAATTGTACTGTTGTTAAAGCCCCATAAAGACCCCGTAAAATGTGACTCCTATTGCCCAATATCAATAATTAATATAGATGCTAAAATTTTGGCCAAAGTACTGGCTAATTGACTCAACAAGGTAATTGTGAAATTAGTGGAGAGTGATCAGAGCGGTTTCATCCCGGCACATTCGAGCAGAATGAATATCTGAAGGCTATTTCATAACTCGCAATATCCCCATAAAGGTCCCTTTACCTGTGTTATCGTATCACTAGATATAAGGAAGGCCTTTGATAGTGTTCAATGGCCTTACCTTTTCCAGATACTGCAACATTTTGGCCCACGTATGGTGGCATGGATATGGCTTCTCTATACTTCCCCACAGGCCCGTATCAGGATTAATTCTCAGGTTACAGAGACCTTTTTGGTTACCAGAGGCACCGGGCAGGGGTGCCCCCTGTCACCCCTCCTGTTTGCACCAGCAATGGAACCTCTTGCTATTGCGAGCCACAGGTCCCCATTGATTCAGGGTCTCTCGGTAGGGACTGTTGAGAGAAAGATCTCTCTATATGCGGATGACACCCTGGTATACTTGGCAGATCCCCAAGACTCTCTTAAGAACCTTTTATCTATGATTAATACCTTTGGGGATTATTCGGGATTTAGGGTAAATTGGGAAAAATCCACTCTGTTCCTGTTAGACCAGGATGCCATACCATTGATCCATCCAGATTCTGAGTTACAAATAGCCTCTTCTTTTAAGTACCTAGGAGTCACGATTCAATTGCCATTGTCCTCGTATATTACCGATAACATGTGCCCACTGTTGTCCCAGTTACAAGAACACACTAAGGGATGCATGGATCTGCCCCTGGACCATATGGGAAGGGCCAGCCTTATTAAAATGCTATACCTCCCTAAACTGTCGTATGTCCTAGCCAACTCTCCATGTAGGATCCCAAGGTCCATCTTTAAACATATAGATACCATCTGTACGGCATTCCTCTGGAATAGCCGGTCACCTAGGGTGGCGTTGGAAATGCTGAGACTCCCTTCTCATCTAGCAGGATTAGCTTTCCCCAACTTCTACCTAAATGTCCTGCAGGACAATTTCATGGGTCAGATGGTAAATGCACCAACAATAGATAAAGTATTACTAGACCTTCTGATTACTAACAACACAGACCTGATCACAGACGTGGAAGTAAGGGGCAATCTAGGAAATAGCAATCACAGGTCAATTCATTTCAGTATAAATTACACAAATAGGAAACATAAGGAGAATACAAGGACACTGCATTTTAAAAGAGCCAACTTCCAGAAACTACGCTCCTTGCTGGAAGATGTTAAATGGGATAAAATTCTAGGAACAAAGAAGGCGGAGGAAAGATGGGAGTGCTTCAAGAACATACTAAACAAAGGTATTAGTCAGTGTATCCCAATAGGAAATAAATTTAAAAGAGCTAATCAAAGACTAGGATGGCTTAACTCCGACATAAAGTTACACAAAAAAGCAAAGGAGAAGGCCTTCAAAAAATACAAGGCGGAGGGGTCTCAGTCAGATTTTCACATTTATAAAACACGCAATAAGGAATGCAAAGGTGCAATCAGAGCAGCTAAGGTAGAACATGAAAGACATATAGCTGAGGAGAGTAAAAGGAATCCCAGGAAATTCTTTAAGTATATAAATAGTAAGAGGGGGGGTCAGATCATATTGGCCCCATAAAGAATGAGGAAGGAAATCTGGTTGCAAAGGATGGAGAAATGGCAAAGGTGTTAAACTCATTTTTCTCCTCAGAAACAAAGGAAACAAAGGAAACAGGGGGCTCAATCATTCAGAACTACAATGCTGGTCCTCACAACACATCACAGGAAGCACCCTCATGGCTGACTGAGGATAAAATCAGGAATAGGCTTGAAAAACTGAACACCAATAAGTCACTGGGCCCAGATGGCTTACACCCGAGGGTCCTTAAAGAACTAAGCCAAGTTATTGCCAGACCCTTGCACCTAATCTTTAAGAGCAGTTTTCTGACTGGTATGATACCAGCTGATTGGAAGAAAGCCAATGTAGTACCAATATATAAAAAAGGAGCAATATATATCCCTGGGAACTACAGACCAGTTAGCTTAACATCAATAATTTGCAAGCTCTTGGAGGGAATAATAAGGGATTATATACACGACTATTGTAACGAGAACGGTATCATTAGCAGTAATCAACATGGTTTCATGAAGAATCGTTCTTGCCAGACCAATCTATTAACCTTCTATGAGGAGGTGAGCTGCCATCTAGATAAAGGAAGGCCTGTAGACGTGGTGTATCTGGATTTTGCGAAAGCATTTGATACAGTTCCCCATATACATTTACTGTACAAACTAAGATCCCTCAACATGAATCAAAGGGTGAGCATCTGGATTGAAAACTGGCTACAGGGGCGAGTCCAGAGGGTGGTGATATATGGTGAATACTCAGAATGGTCTGGTATAGAAAGTGGGGTTCCCCAAGGTTCTGTCCTAGGACCGATCCTATTCAATTTATTCATAAACGATTTGGAGGACGGGGTGACCAGCTCAATCTCAATATTTGCGGATGATACCAAGCTAAGCAAGGTAATTGATTCTCCACAGGATGTGGAAGCCCTTCAAGAAGATCTGAATAAATTAATGAGGTGGGCAGACAAGTGGCAAATGAGATTTAACGTAGAAAAATGTAAGATAATGCATTTGGGTACCAAAAACATAAACGCAAACTACTCACTAGGGGGAGAGCCTCTGGGGGAATCTAGGATGGAAAAAGACCTAGGGGTCCTAGTAGAGAACAGGCTCAGCAGTGGCATGCAATGCCAAGCTGCTGCAAGCAAAGCTAGCAAAGTACTGGCATGCATCAAGAAAGGGATCAACGCCAGGGATAAATTAATAATTCTCCCACTATACAAGTCTCTGGTGAGGCCACACCTGGAGTATGCCATCCAATTCTGGGCACCAGTCCTCAGGAAGGATGTCCTGGTATTGGAAAGGGTTCAGAGAAGGGCAACAATGCTAATTAAGGGATTGGAGGACCTTCGTTATGAGGAAAGATTACAAGCACTGAACTTATTCTCTCTGGAGAAGATACACTTGAGAGGGGATATGATTTCAATGTACAAATACTGTACTGCTAACCCCACAATAGGTACAAAACTATTCAGTGCAAGGGAATACACAAAGACACGTTTCCATTCACTAAAAATAGAAGAAAAGCGTTTTAACCTTAAAATGCGTAGAGGTTTCTTTACAGTAAGAGCAGGGAGGATGTGGAATTCTCTTCCACAAGCAGTGGTTTCTGCTGGGAGTATAGATAATTTCAAAAAACTATTAGATGCACACCTAAGGGACCACAACATTGAGGGATATAAAATGTAATACTGACATAAAAATGCACACATAGGCTGGACTTGATGGACTTGTGTCTTTTTTCAGCCTCACTGACTATGTAACTATGTAACCTATACTATTTGGCCTCTCAGTTAGTGCCTATCCATGATTGGTTGAACCCAAGTGCTAATAATACCTGTACCAGTACAGAGGTAGCCATTGTGCCCTCTCTAGCCACTTCCTTACTGGGCACTTAAACCCCCCTCCTGCCCAGACCAATTTTTGGCTTTCAGCGCTGTAGCATTTTGAATGACAATTGCGCGGTCGTGCAACGTTGTACCCAAACAAAATTGATGTCCTTTTTTTCCCACAAATAGAGCTTTCTTTTGTTGGTATTTGATCACCTCTGCGGTTTTTATTTTTTGCGCTATAAACAAACAAAGAGCGACGATTTTGAAAAAAGAACAATATTTTTTTACTTTTTGCTCTAATAAATATCCAAAAAAAAAATATAAAAAAAAAAATGATTCATTGGGTTTGGCCGATTTATATTCTTCTACATATTTTTGGTAAAAAAAATCTCAATAGGCGTTTATTGATTTGGTTTGCGCAAAAGTTATCGCATCTACAAACTATGGGAATTGATTTATGGCGTTTTTATTATTATTTTTTTTTTTACTGGTAATGGTGGTGATCTGCGATTTTTATCGGGACTTTGATATTGGGGGAGACATGTCGGACATTTTTGACACTTTTTTGGGACCAATGACATTTACACAGCGATCAGAAATTTAAATGTCCACTGATTACTGTATAAATGTCACTGGCAGTGAAGGGGTTAACCTGCAGGGGGCAGTGAAGGGGTTACCAGTGTTCCCTGGGTGTGTTCTAACTGTGGAGGGGATAGGTTGGCAGG
The DNA here is from genome assembly GCA_018402905.1 of Glandirana rugosa. Classification (NCBI taxonomy): domain Eukaryota; kingdom Metazoa; phylum Chordata; class Amphibia; order Anura; family Ranidae; genus Glandirana; species Glandirana rugosa. The sequence continues at coordinate 181,542 of BLSH010142085.1, read as the reverse complement.
GACATAACAGATCTAACTGATCCCAGTGACAGGGATCAGTAGATCTGCTTGTCCCCCTCTCACAGAACGGGGAACCGCCGTGTTTACATCAGCGGTTCCCCGTTCTGCAGCTCCGCAGGCGATCGCGGGTCTCAATCCCACTCTTAAGGAACCAAGCCTCATACCCAACTCTATACGATGGTCCTCTAAGGGGGTCAAATACCTATGACATTTATTTAACAATCAGGGCTTTAAATCAATCCATCAGATGCAGGCAGACTTTGACCTACCAAATACATACTTGTTTTATTATCAGATTCGTCATGCTGTCCGTGCACAATTTGGGTCTTTAAATAATCCTATTCAAATGTCTCCCCTGGAAAAATTACTAAGAGACCTGAGAACTACAAAGCTTGTTTCAACATATTATAATGCCCTTATCTCGGATACTAACCCCAGGTTTAAGACTGCACTTGCCAAATGGTCTGCTATAGACTTGATAATTATGTTATCTCTTCTAGGGACAGGATCATTCAAATTAAGGTTTTTAATCATTCCCACCTCACTCCTGTTAGATTGCATAAGATGAGACTATCACTTTCAGCTGATTGCTTTAGGGGGTGCGGACTGCAGTTTGAATTTTAACATTGCTTCTGGACCTGTCCGGTGGTTCAGGAATTTGGGAAGACCATATGCTCCTTTATTTCCTCAGCCCTAGGTCTCCCCAATATCATAAACCCTAAAAATTACCTGCTGGGCATTTTTGGGGAAATGTCTCTGTCTTCCCAAGCCAAGAGACTTCTGCAAATCCTTTTCTTTTATGCAAGGAAGGCTCTATTGCTAACCTGGAAGGGTTTGGAACCTCTGACTAAAAATCTGTGGTTGAAATTGGTGAATGACGCCCTGCCCTTATATAAGCTTACATACGAACTAAGGAAGAAAAGCAAGATGTTTAAAAAAAATGGGGTAGATGGCTAGCTAGCCCACTTACATTATGTCCTATACTGCCGTGAGGGGACAATTCTGACTCAATCCCTGATCATTTAAGATATGAGAATAATGTCTGTTTTAATACTTACTGTTCTATTGTACTATGGAGATGGAGCGTCCTATACGAATAGTAACTAAACATGTGACATATGTAATATATGCTTAAAAAGGAATTTATTGTAAGTGTACAATCCTGTTCTTTAGCTATTGTAATTTTGAATGCACTGATTAGTGCATACTGTACTGTTGTATGGTATTTTGTTTTTGTTCTTTTTTCTCTTTGTGTGTAAGTTCTTAAAATCAATAAATATATCTTTAAAAAAAAGAAAAATCTTGTAAATCGACAACTTTGTGTAAAAAAAAAAAAAAATGTTCATTTTCTTTCCACGTTTTCCAAAAACGTTTGGAAAAAAGTGAAACGTTCAAAAGACTCATTATGCCTTCTAGAATATACCTTGGAGTGTTTGCTTTCCAAAATGAGGTAATTTTTTGGGTAATTCCACTGTCCTGGTGCTCCAGGGCCTTTAAAGGTGTGATAGGTCATCAGGAAATTATATGTGTAATTTATGCTCCTAGAAAGCCTGATGGTGCTCCTTGCATGTTGGGCCTCTGTATGTGGCCAGGCTGTGTAATAGTCTCACACATGTGGTATCGCCATACTTAGGACGAGTAGCAGAATGTATTTTGGGGTGTAATTTTTGCTATGTACATGCTATGTGTTAGAATAATTTTATAAATTGACAACTTTGCGTAAAAAAAAGGCTTGGCACCGGACTGTAATGGCTGCTTGAACAGGGAGCTCCAACACCCGAAGCAGCCAAATGAGCTACCATAAGCGGACAAGCTTCTAATTTCTTCAGAAGAGATGGCAGGGAGAAGCACGAATGACACCGCTCTCAAGGGGAATCGACAACTCCAACTCCAGTTCCAGCTCTGCTACGGTCACAACAGTCTGTGACACAGACCACGACGCTGCATACCACTTCAACCGACTAGACCCCTCAGGACATATAGGCAGTAGCATGCAATGCCCACAAGCCTCACCCCTTCTGAACCTTGTGGACCTGCAAACGGTGGCACTTGATATAAAAAATACATTATCTGCAACCATCTTAGGTCTCAAAGTGGATCTCAGAGGGGTGGCATCCAGGCTGGAACAAGTCGAAGCGGCAGCCATGACACAGGGGACAGCATTACAACAAGTGCAGCAAGTCACCAATGTTCATGCCCAGCATTTGATTGAAATTCACCGCCACATTGAGGACCTTGATAATAGGGGCCGAAGACGCAACTTATGCTTCAGTTGCATACCGGAGTCTGTAGAGGGCCCCCAGGTACAACAAATAGTCTAGGCAGTATGCAACACTATCCTAGGCAGACCCCTTGATGCACCAATAGAGATGGAGTGATGCCACTGGGCACTTAGGCCCAGAGGCAGAGACACTGTCCTCCCCAAGGGACATCATTAGCTTCACCCAAAAGGAGGACATTCTACATCAAGCTCATGCCCAAGGCAGCTACAGCATGAGGGAGCCCCCATACAAATCTTCCAGGACATCTCGGCTACTACCCTGCAACACAGGAGGGAACTCTCGTCCCTACACATCGTCCTCAGGGACAGGCACGTTATGTACCGCTGGAAGTTTCCCTTTTGTCTAACGGCAACGGCAGGCACCAGAACAGCTTCATTACGTACACCGATGGAACTGCCAACATTCTGTGATACCCTAGATATCCTGATAGTCGCAGTCCCTGAATGGTATAGCTTGTTTATTCAGCTGGAACCTTGGATTCCTATTCAACCAGAATTAACTCCACGTTCACAATGCCATAGGCAGAGACGTTGCAGATTGTTGTCCCACTCATCACAGCGGGGCCTGGAGGACATATCTGATCCAGATCCTGGAGCCTCACCCTCATCTATACTACGGAAAATGAACGCCCGGTCCGAGCATATGGAGCCTTGTAAGTTACCCCCTCCTTATTCATAATGAAAAAGGGGAAGACTTCCCTTATTGTTAGACTTGACCTACCCTGACAGTTAACCTGACTAGCACAAAATACTGAAATATATTCTTTTCCACTACAAGATGTTGCCCACTATGACTGTTTAGTGGACAGATTGCAAATACCCAACAGGGACTCCTGTTCCTTTAGATCTCCATCCCAGATTTGCTTCTCTTGTCCTTCAGAAAGGAACTGTGCACCATGCACTCCATAGGCACTAGCCTACTCTGCCCTCACAATGAGATGACACTCTCTATGTCCTCCATGGTGAGGTGAGACCCTAGTGCTTCCTGAGAAACCTGACTTATTGCTACAAAAGGTCACCAATACCTATAAACAGACAGGTAATCCCCTCTTCCACGGCGGCTGAGTAGACACGACCAGGTATATGATTATACGTGGAACATGGTGACAACTATTTAGCAAAACTTGGATATTTCTACTCTGGGAAACTAGTCAAAACCATCTCCTGATTGGAACAGGATCGACCTGGAAGCTTGCTATGCCTTGATAGGCTTCAACCTTATACCTCCATGATATGACATGTCAGCCTATCAACAACACCAGCCACCCAATGGGTCACACTCCAGCAACTGGATTGAGGCCCACCAACAACTGGTTGAATGGGTGGCACGAGACCAAGTAACTATCGTTTCCCTGCCAAATAACTGGACAGGTAGTCTGTTTTTGTTCTCCTTTGGTTCTCCTCATTCTTTCGTTGTTTGTCTTTTCTATTTTTATATTTTTTGGGTGTGCACTTTTTTCGATGAAGGGCAGTTTGATATAGATTCCCCAAATAGAACACCTGACAATGTCCTATGAAATGCTTATTGTTACACCCAAGGGGCATGCACACCTGGCCACAATACCATCTAATAGGGGGATAGCCCCCTTTTTATCTACTCATAAAATGGATTGGTCCAGACTTGAACATGGCCCTATATTTGCCTAGTAGTAACTCATAGCAGATTGAGTTATATCTCTACATTAATCTGCTTCTCCCAAATGGAAATGTAAGTAAAGCTGGGGCTCTTGACCCTAGACTCCTTTAGGGCAGGATACTCCTAAATGTACCTTAATAAGTTGTATATAATTAACCTCTGATTTTTTTTCCTAGGTACTTCTTATTTTTTTATAATTGTGGGGTGCGGGGGGTGTGCCCACGCCGGGATACAAGTTTTTAGGCCATAGGCCGCACATACTTACCACTCCTTGAACTGGTGTCCCGGTGGTGGTGCATCCCCAGGTAACCCGAGCAGCTTATTCCACGTCAAAAGAAACTTTCATATATCTGTGTTTATATATACAGGGGGTCTGGATGGGGACCGGTCCCTTAGTTTCCGGGGGGATGATTCTCTCTATTCCTCTCTATTTGTTGATTGCTGAAGCTTTTCCTACTGTTGACTTTTCACTGTTTGGCATCTTTGGTCTGTTGTAGAATTACTGATTTGGTGCAAGTTCTCTCTCCCACATCAGGGAGGCTAGTTCCCCCTTGAAATCTTCTGGCTTATCCCTTCCTGTCCTCATATCACCCTTACCCTCTCCACATAGGTGGGTGAGCAGGCCTGCTCTCACCTCTGGTAGTTTACTCGAGAACTCCACTTACCAGTGGATCTGCCACTCCCTAGAGGACCTTACTGATCTCACACCAGGATAAACTCTGCTACCCTCAGCTCAAGAGACCAGCCCCAACCCTCTACCCTCTCCCCTTCTTCTCCCTATTTCCTCTTCTTTCCTCTCTCTTACCTCCATACCTAGACTGACTGCCCTCTCCTGCCTCCCTTACCTCTAATGGCCCTTGCCAAATATACGCCCACCCTTACAGCATTGTCTTACAGCATTTGCTCACAAATTCCTTTTCAATCACTGTAGCCATGTCAAATCCACCTGGGTGCTCCACTCTTCTCTCTCTCAAACTAAATTCCCATAATGTTAAAGGGTTAAATATCCAAGAAAAATGCAGCAGTGTCCTTGCTAAAGGACACCGGCTAAGAGTACACGTCCTCTTCTTGCAGGAAACACACATTAAATCAGGGGCAACACCGCGCATACACAACCATCGTTTCCCCAGTGTCTATCACTCCAAAAGCTAGAACTCTAAAACAAAAGGGGTTTTCATCTTACTCTCAAAGTCCTTCAACTTTAATATCTCAGACCAACTAATTGACACAGAACGCACTTGAAACAACAAGCCCATAATGCTGGCTAATGTGTACTGTCCCAACGTTAAACAGGTAGCCTTTATATGAGAGATCACCATGAAACTCACATTATTTCAATCAGGGTTACTGATCTTAGGAGAGGGCTTTAATGTTCCACTAGACCCCCTGGTGGATACTTCCACGAGACTTCATCCCTCTTGTTCGCAGCCCTACGACAAATCAAAATACAACTGGCGTCCCTCTCTCTACATGATACATGGAGGACTCTCCATCCTGGAGACTGAGACTATACATTTTTCTCCCCACCACATAACTGGTATTTGAGGATAGACTACCTCTTCATTCCCCAGTCGGACCTGATGTTCCTCCCACATGCCTTCATTGAGAGCATGTTTCCATCAGACCATCACCCTATTATGACTACCTTAGTCTTCCCAGAATTAGTCACTTTCACCAAACTCTGGAAACTAGACGCATCTCTCCTTGCACATCCTAGCAACCCTAACACACGAGATGAGGGAGTACTTCCTTTCCAATGACACCCCTGAGGTCTCCCCCATGACGCAATGGGAGGCACACAAGTGTGTCATCAGCGGACAGCTACTTTCTCTCTCAGCGCAAAGGAAAAAAGAACACCAAGCTTTAGTGGTGGCTCTCTCTGCTAAGATCCACACCCTTGAAGCTCAACATAAATGTACCCTAGCAGCACAAACCTCACAGGAATTAGCTGTAGCATGTATGCTTCTATTGGAGGAATTATATAAAAAAGGCAGATGCTGTAATACTCTATCACAAAGACTGTTCTACGAACAGGGTAACAAGCCAGGTAGACTGTTAGCTAGGGTGACCCAACAGCGTCATTTGACTTCCACAATACATCATATTGCAGACTCCTCAAGCAAGATACACACAAAAAAATGAAGCCATAGCCCAACAGTTCCAAAACTTTTACAGTGAACGATATAACTTCAAGACAGGGAATGAAGAGAACACAGGGTCTCCCAAGCGCGCAGATCTGATTCAGGAATTCATGAAGCATTATAGCCCCTCAGCCCTGCCAGTAGCTGCCTCTAAGGCCCTTGAAGCTCCTTTGACAATGGAGGAATTCAAAGCGGCACTCAAAGCTACGAAACTGGGCAAAAGCCCAGGTCCCAATGGTTTCTCAGCAGCATATTATAAGACCTTCACTGACTTGTTAACCCCAGGCTTCCCTAGAGCATTTAACTCACTAAGCACTAATCCCTGTGGTTCGGACCGATTACTAGAGGCATACATTACAGTTATTTCCAAGTAAGGGAAGGATCCCGCCAATGTTGCCAGCTACCGCCCCATTTTCTTGCTTAACGCAGATGTCAAGCTCTATACAAAAATTATGGCCAATCGCCTATTCCAACATATCCCTTCCTGGATAAACTTAGATCAAGTGGGATTTGTCTCTGGACGAGAAGCCAGGGACAATACCATCAAAGCTGTAAATCTACATCACTGGCTCACATCTATCCGACAAGAGGGTTTTTTCTTATCTATGGATGCGGAGAAGGTGTTTGACAGGGTGGCCTGGGACTATATGACTGCAGTCCAGGGTTCGATAGAACTCGGACCTCGCATACTAACCCTAAGGCCCAAGTGAAAGAAAATGGCCACCTGTCGGATGCCTTCTCCATCCATAATGGTACCAGGCAGGGATACCCCCTATCCCCCCTGCTCTACATCCTAACTCTAGAACCCCTCTTGTGCTGCATTAGGGCCAACTCTGACATTAGAGGTATAAGGGTACATGACCGCATATTCAAAATCGTGCGTTTTTGCAGACGATGTCCTCATTTTCCTTACCTCACCGCTTACATTGCTACCCAATCTCTTGCAAGCCCTTGAACACTTTCAGACCCTATCTAATTTAAAGATCAATTATTCTAAATCCTTCACGCTAAACATATCTCTACGCCCAGACCTGGCCCAACAATGCCAACTTAACTATCCCTTTGAGTGGAAAAAGAGCGCTATTACCTATCTGGGCATCCAACTTCCAGCAGACCTTAGTGAGTTTTACACTAGGAACTTCTTGAAGGAACTCCGAACTGCAAGGCAAGATGTTCAGAGATGGGATAAATCCTCGATATCCTGGTTTGGACGTGCATCCATCCTTAAAATGACAATTCTGCTGCGTCTTCTCTATAAACTAAAACTCCTACCAATCCGCCTACCACTTTCTTTCTTTGGTACATACAAATCCATCTGTAGGACCTTTCTTTGGTACAATAAACCTGCATGGATAAGCTGGGTGAAGCTAGTTCTATCCAAAACACAGGGAGGGATCGGCTTACCAGGCATTCAACGCTATTACTGGGCAGTGCACTTAGCCCGAATTGTTGATTGGAAGGTACACACTCGCTACAAGAGCTGGGTAACCCTAGAAAATCTGATGGCAGGTACAGAACTACACTACCTCCCTTGCATTCAGAGGAAATACATACCCCCAACTGCATTAACACACCCGCTCATTGGTCCCACACTTCAGGCATTTAATAGAGCTTGCTCTAGGTATTCAGTATCTGTGCAACTTTGCCCTATCACTCCAGTCAGAGAGAACCCAGAAATTACGCCAGGTTTATCTAAGGCCTTCCTGAAAACGGGATGGCCACACACGGAGATGCTGGCTAAGCATTTCTTTTGTAGAGGCAGGTTCATGAAACAATCTGAACTTGCTGAAATCTCAAACACAGGCAACTTCCCATTCTGGAACTACATGCAGCTCAGACACTTTTTGGATGACTCAACATGTAAGGAAAGCTTCATGAAAGACCCCACACCTCTGGAGTCCCTCTGTTCTAGTTCATCTTCCCAAAGCCATGTAATTTCCTCACTTTATGCCTTATTGTTTAGGGATACCACAGCACTTCTACGCTCTGACCACAACTATTGGGAATCCATACTAGAAACAGAAATAGATGAGGATAGTTGGGAATGGAGCAACCTTTACATCCACAAGGGATCCCTAAATGTTTCAGTACAGGAGAATGGCTATAAAACAAACACGCTGGTACAGAACTCCAGACTTAGTCAACAAATTCTCCCCCACAGTCTCAGACCTATGCTGGCGGTGCAACAGGGAGAGAGGCACGTTCCTCCACATTTGGTGGAGCTGCCCCACTCTGCAAACCTACTGGCAAAATGTACATGAAATAGTTACAAAAGTATCCCCCCTCCCGCTGGAATATTCTCCGGGACAATACTTTCTACACCTGACTAAAATTCCTAAGAGGCGGTACTACTGGTCGGTTGCAATGCTGCTAGGATGTGTGTACCAGTTCATTGGCGGCTCACATCACCTCCCACTATGGCTGAATGGTTCTACAGAATCAACTGTGTTGAGAAGATGGAGGAGCTGATACATATCTCCCTAGATAAAATAGTAGAATTTACAGAGGCTTGGGAAGACTTTCAAAAATTCACAGCAATACCAGGACCTCATTCAACAGACCACATAACCCGACTAGTAGTAACACCTTAAAAATTGACTCTTAACCCCATTACTGATGTTAATCATCCCCCTGAGCTGGGGGCAGAGGAGGGAGAGGGTAGACAGTGATATCCTCACCCCCTTTCCCCTTCTTTTTTCTCTTCTAATACTGCCTCTCGCCCTTCTTAGCCCATTCCTTACCCCCCTTTTTTTTCTCCTTTCCTCCCCCTCTTGGACAGATGTAAATGAAGACACCCGGGCCTATAATTCTGGATAACTCAATACGATAGGCTCACCAATAGTCCTATCGTGTACATGCTTCTTTGGACGGCAAAACCTGATGTGGGCCTTCCTAATATAAATCTCTGACCTGCCCCTCCTGGACTCTTAGTTCATGGTTATATGAGATGTAAACGGTCATTACATTAAAGGTACTACTATGTTGACATCTCTTACTGGAAAATGTAAGTTTATGACCCCTGTTTGATGTATTATCTTCATCTTTTTACCAATATTATTCCTGTAACATCATTTGTACTAACTGTACCATTTGTGAAAATCATAATAAAAGGTTTATGTAAAAAAAAAACATTTTTTTTTTCATTTTCTTTCCACATTTTCCAAAAGCTTGTAGAAAAAAATGAACTGTTCAAAAGACTCATAATGTCTCATAGATTATACGTCGGGGTGTTTGCTTTCCAAAATGCTGTAATTCCACTGTCCTGGTGCTCCAGGACCTTCAAAAGTGTAATAGGTAGGAATGAAATCAGATGTGTAATTTATGCTCCTGATGGTGCTCTCTGCATGTTGGGCCTCTCTATGTGGCCAGACTGTGAAAAAGTCTCGCACATTTGGTATCGCCATACTCAGGAGGAGTAGCAGAATGTATTTTGGAGTGTAATTGGAAGTATCCATATGCTGTGTGTGAGAAATAAAATGTTATTATGACAATTTTGTGTAAAAAAAAATTACATCTCTTAATTTTCCCATAATGCTTGAGGTGATTGTAGCCGTATTAGTGCAATTGTGCCAGAGAAAATTGAGTAATGTCCGTGATACTTTTTTATTTGTACTAATGCAATTTTTCAGGACAAGCTTTCCGGGTATCTCCCCTTCTTCAAGATCCAAGCAGTACTGATTCAAAACAGTTTTAGCTGAATGTTAAAAAAAGAGGAGAGAAAAAAAAAGAAAAAAGGGCTTCAAGAAATGAAATAGTCCGTCAGTACATCAGGTGTGATCAATTTTTAATGGTTTGCACCATAGTTTGTGGACTCTAAGTGCCCATTCAGACAGGGATGACTTGCAATCAGACTTGAGTTGCCTCAAGTCGCCCCAAGTTGCTTGACATCTGAAATCCCCTTGAAGTAAATGGGAGCCGTCTTAATATACATTACTGAAGTCACTCCGACTTTAAGGCGACTTCAGAAAAGGTTCCTGTACTACTTCCAGATGACTTCTATCCGGCTTGTGCCCATAGGATTCAATATAAGTCACCTCCAAGTCGGATCTCCCATCTACATGGAAGAGACTATACAGTTAAAGAATAGAATTTATCCCCCTCCCTCCCTTCTCTGATTGGCCAAGCCAAAGTCGCCTGGCAAAAGTCGTGTTGTAAAGTCACCTGAAGTCCCTGATGTGGCGCTGAAATCGCCTGGTAAAGTTGCGCTGAAGTCGGATCGCCCTTCTGTGAATGCAGACTAACTTTCACACAGACCAGATAATATACACTAATTTGGGCTACTTTTACCAAAGATAGGTAGCAGTATACAGTTTGGCCCAAATTTATGAACAATTACTTATTTGCAAAATTGTATAATAGAAACTAAAAAAAGTGTTTTTTTTTTCAATATGATCGCTGTTTTTTATACTTATATCGCAAAAAAATAAAAAACCCAGTGGTGATTAAATATCAGCAAAAGAAAGCTCTATTTGTGTGAAACAAATGATAAAAATGTTGTTTGGGTGCAGTGTAGCATGACTGAGTAATTGTCATTCAAAGTGTGAGAGCGCTGAATGCTGAAAATTGGTCTGGGCAGGAAGGAGGTATAAGCGTCCTGTATTGAAGGGATTAAGCAATAAATGTGACATGAATCTGTCAGTGCCCACAGTGAGGTAGACTGTGTCTTTACCAGACATTGTACACTCCTACCCGGCCACTGTGCCCATTACACCGATAGGCACACGGCCAAAGAGTTTTGTATTGGGGTGGGCAGAGCCTGATGGCAAACTCTATCAGGTCCACTTCACTTTGGATGGATAGCCCATGGCAGTGAGTGGATTGATAGTCGCTATTCAGTCAAAAATGGGATCTCCCATCCACCCACTTCTATGGATTGTCAATCATAAGTGAAGTGGACCTGATGGAGAACTAATCTCTGAGTTTTACCATCTGGCTCCGCCCACCCACTAACAAGTAATTTCCCAAATATGGCCATTGATATGACATCACGTGTATCCCCGGCCCCTTTATCTACATTTAGCTTTCTGTTGGGGAATCTCCTGGCTGACAGCTAAATGGGGTCGCAGGTCACATTCAAGACAGCTTCCCAGCATAGAAACGCCCCACTCAGAGTATCCATTCATAGCCGGTCTTAACCACTTCAGTGCCGGGAACTTTTACCCCCCTTCTGCCCGGGCCAATTTTCAACTTTTAACGCTGTCGCACTTTGAATCGTGCAACGCTGTACCCATATGACATCATTTTATTCACACACGTAGAGCTTTCTTTTGATGGTATTTAATCACTGCTGGGTTTTTTATTTGTTGCTAAATAAATTAAAAAAGACCAAATTTCTGAAAAAAACCCAAATCAGTGTTAAATATTTATTCTGTAGGAAAGTTATAGAGATCACAAACTATGGGATATATATGTGTATGTATATGTGTGTATATATATATATATATAAATGTTTTTTGTTTTTTTTGGTTGAACTGGATGGACTTGTGTCTTTTTTCAACCTGACTAACTATGTAACTATATGTGAAAACTGATCATTCCTAATGTACTGATTGGCAATCTCATTTCCTGAGGCCCTAAAATACCAGAACAGTACAAACACCCACAAATGATCCCTTTTTGGAAAGTAGACAGTCCAAGGTGTTTAGTAAGAGACACGACAAGGTTTTTGAAGTTGTACATTTTTGTAAATTCTTTTGAAAAATTAAGAAATAAATAAAAATATTCACATTTGTTTGATATGCTGTCACCGGTGCAGCACAGCGTCATCATAACTGCTGTGACGGCGATCAGGGACACTGACTGGAGACAGTACAGAAAAAAACAATGTTATCTTTTTTTTTAATTACATTTTTTTATTTTTTTTACCTTTTTAACACACTTTGACCAGAGCAATATAATATTACCATATGAACATTGTACTATTCTGGAGACGTTTTTTTTTTTTTTTACACATTATGTATGTATTACCATGCTATAAGCAAGCATTTTACTGAATACAACTGATTCATTCCATCTGTTTTGTTGTAATTGGCTGTGATTGGCCAAAACTAATCACATAGTACAGGTGAGCTGTCATTGGCCCTGTCTGTACCATGTGATCGAATTGACCAATCGCAGCTAGCAATATAATTGTACACATTGGATGGCTTGAAAGGCAGCCATGCATTGTGTACAACTGTCATGTGACCTGCTGGGAGTGGTCACTGCGATCACATGGTACCGGCAGTGAATTGGTACTCAAATCAGTCATCGGCTGGACACAGATTGCACCGATGTGGGGCCCCGCTGCCGTGGCATTGGACCATAATGACAGGACGTCATATGATGCCCAGTCAGGGTAACTAAACCACCACCTGCCAATCAGTTTGCTATAGGCCGGGCAGGAAGTAGTTAAAACGGTATTAAACCCAAAAGCAAACATTTATTATATTGCAGTTTACCAATTCTTAGATGTGATGGCTGCTGATTTGACCAGTAAGTCTGTTGTTTTTTCAAAAGAGAAAGTTCTCCTGCAGATGTAGCAGTTAGAGGGAAGAGACAAACCATTTACCGCTGTCAGGAATGCTTAGAATGATCAGCTTTTATTTATTCATGTACAATCTATATTCCAAAGGGGACAAAAAAATGATTTGCTGTAACTGATTATAAAGTGTGAGCTTAGCTTCAATTTGTTAGTGTACCTAAATCTGCTAGCACATATACCATTCCCCTTCACACCGGGCTGAAAATGCCGCTGTACAAAGCTGCCCTCCGTGCTCCTTCATCCAGAGTACGCACGTTCTAATACAGCTGGTGTGTTTCTGGCCAGACCACCATGTGAAAACAGAGGGGGAAAAGCCTGAAATAAAAGAAAAACAAATGCAGCCACCACATCTAAAGATTGGTAAGCTACAACATTTCATTTTTGGTTTTGGGTTTAATATTGCTTTCAAATATTTAAAAATATTACCGCATTATGGCCACTAGATGGTGCTGAGGTGCAGTATATTGCTCAGTGCTCCTCCTAAACCCAGTGCAATTACAGCATATCACATCCCAAAATACCAATGTACTGCAAATATCAGCTTCCACCCACAGACCCTGCCGCCTCCATTATACATACAGGATTACATAGCAATGGGCAGTCATCACACAGCAACATTTATAGCTTTGCAAGAAATGTATATCTTTTTTTAGAAGCACATTGCTGCCCAATTGTTATGTACAACAAAATAATATGTCTCTGCCAGTTATTGAGTTTACTGAGATTAGAGAAGTGATAAAAAAAAAACAATGAGACTTTCAGCAATACGGTGGAGGAACATAAACTGTATGTGCTGAAGGATTTTTTTTTTTTTTTGGGAGGGGGGGGGGGGTG
>BLSH010142085.1:153533-168117 GCA_018402905.1 Glandirana rugosa | reverse complement strand
TAATTGGTGAACGGCTGGTGGTTGGCGTCCAACTGCCGCTGTTCCACCAAGCAATTGCGTTTAGCGGCAGTATGCCGCCGCCGACGCTATTGCGCGTGACACTCGCGCGCGCGGCGGCCTCCGCGCGGGCGTGAGAGTGACACAAGCCCCTCCCGGTCCCTCGCCCACGCCGCCGAAGCTAACGGCGGCCGATGGGCGCTCACTTCATTGCCTCCAGGCACATACATACTTCCCCCTTCCCGACACTAGTGTCGGAAGGACATATGCCTCCGACACTGGTGAAGGGAAGGGGACGATCCCGTCAGGGGTATGTCAATCTTGTGCGGGTCCCTTGTGTCAATTGGGAATCTCGCGGGGGACGTCCAATTGGGGAAGTGACGGTTACCGTAAATGTGTCATTAGTCACGTAAAAATATCGTGACTAGCGACATATTTACGGTTACCAGGGTTTATTCACAGTTTTACAAGACTGTACAGGCGGGGTTATAGCGTCATGGCGATTTTTAGTGTCTAGTGGCTGTAATGATCATTTTTTATTTTTTTTTATTTTTGGGGTTTTTACTTAAGAGTAGTAGGCATTTACGCTGGTGAAAACGCGTTTGGTGATTACTGTGTAAATGCCATTGGCAGTTAAGGGGTTAACCTGCAGGGGGCGCTCTAAGGGTTAACTGTGTTCCCTGGGCGTGTTCTAACTGTATGGGGACTGCCCTAGCAGGGGAAGGGAAGTGGTCACAGCCTCCGTATACAGGAAGGCTGTGATCACAGCCCTTCCCCCTTCATACATACACGGACCTCCGTTACTTCACTCGCGGGTAGCCGGCGGCAATCGAAGCCGCCGCACCCGCTCCCTGGCCCTCCCCGAACACAGTGAGAGTGCGGGCGCGCCTCCGGCGGCGCGCGCGCTCACAGTGCGCGTTATCGCAGCCGCCGCCGTATGACGGCGATTTGCGTTAACGAACCACCTTGTCGCCGTCAACCTGCGGTTGGTGGTCGGCAAGTGGTTAATCAGTTACAGCAAACAGTTGCTTTTTTTTCCCTTTTGGTTTTCCTTTTGCTTTTAAAGGTTTTCCATAAACAAATAGAATCTGATTATCGTAAGCACCCCTGTCAGTGTTAAATGGTTTCTCTTATGCCTCTAACTGTAATTTTTTGCTGGACAGCTTGGTCTGTTAAAGAACGTTGAAAAACAACAGATTTGCTGGTAGGAATATCAGCTGAAAATAAAGGAAACATGTCTACAAACAGAAAACTAACGCAGCCACCTCATCTAAAAATGTATGAGCTACAATTGATTAAATGTTCATTTTGGGGTTTAACCCTTTGGCTGACAGGGCTGATAATGCATTTTTTTGCACATGTAGGACCCTCTAGTGTGCAGTCTAGGGTAGGAAATGTATTTATGACTCGCTGTAGCTGTGTGAGTCTCGGAATTGGTCGGGGTCACTGTAGGTCAGGCTGGAGGGCTCTAAAGGTTAGGCCTCTGGTACCCCCCCGGTTCGAGAAGCTGTTGGAAGTTTCTAGAAGCTAGTGCGTGGAGGCCACAATCTGCATATTTATGGGAATCTAGCCAATCCCGAGGCAGGAGGCCTGGCAGGGCAGCTGGATCAGCGCATAGATATTGTGGAATCAGGCCAGCTTTGAGTCAGATGGAAGATGGAGTTCTGAGGCTGTCGTGTGGCCTGGGAGGGCACCCCGGGGCCGAGGGGGCTCTGCCTCCAGGCTGGAACTGAGGAAGAAAAGAAGGAGGACAGAGGAATCTCCACTACCCTACAGTCTCTTCTAGGAGACATCCTGGCTAGCCTAGGAGGACGTGGACAGCAGGAGGCCTGAACAGCAGTCTTCCCAAAAGCATCGGGATTTCCAGGGACAGTGTGAGTTCCTCTACACCCCCAGGGCCTAAAAGGGAGAAAGCTGCCCGATGCCAAATAAAAAAGCTTATCTGGGACAGTGCAAACAAGCTTAAGCCAATCCCTTGTTCTGGGACATTTCACCAAGCAGCTAGGTGGGTTGGTATTTTCAAGAGAGGAGACACAGAGCTCCTGCAAGTTGGGACTTTGTTAAAATTCCACCCAGGGGACACAGAGCTCCTACAAGGAGAATTTCCATTGCCAATTCCAAAAAGACTGTTGCTGTTCCAGAAGAAAAACAGTCAAGGATTTGTCATTTTTACAGAGTACATAGTGAAGGAAGTTGTCCTCATTGCTTTTCTTCAAGTCAAAATGGGCATTCTATAATCCCTATTCCCTATCCAAGTTTTTTCCCCAATTATACAACAAAAACAAGCCCATGGACTAATTTCTGTCTCAGGATGAAAGTTGGAAAAATTTGTGTTTCCTGGCTGGGCAGGAATAGGAGGACCAAAATCCAGCAGTCCTCTAGCACAGTGGTTCTCAACTCCGGTCCTCAGGACCCACTAACAGGCCAGATTTTAAGTATTACCTTGCGGAGATGCAGACTAGAATACTGCAATCACTGAGCAGCAAATGATATCACCTGTGAAGTTTTGCAGTTATCCTGCAAACCTGGGCCTGTTAGTGGGTCCTGAGGACCGGAGTTGAGAACCACTGCTCTAGGGGGTAGCGCTATAAGTGGGGGCTCATCATCTGAATTTCTCTATAGCAACCTGCATTGCCATTGCCCATAGCAACCTGCAGCCATCACGCTAAAGCCTTCTTCAAGAGTCAGCTCTTGAAGAAGTTTAAGCACTAAAGAGAATTCTTTATGTAATAAAGAAATGGTTGTAGAACACTGATTTCCTAAGAGTACTGAAGTGTCCAGCAAGGGGTAAATTATCCACTTGCTTACTGGGCACTTAAACCCCCCTCCTGCCCGGTCCAATTTTCAGTTTTCAGCGTTGTCGCTATTTGAATGACAATTGCGCAGTCGTGCGACGTTGTACCCAAACAAAATTGCATCCTTTTTATCCCACAAATCGATCCTTCTTTTGGCTGTATTTGATAACCTCTGCGGTTTTTATTATTTGCGCTATAAACAAACAAAGAGCGACGATTTTGAAAAACTAAAAATATTTTTAACTTTTTGCTTTAATATCCAAAAATAAAAAAACAAATGCATTCATCAGTTTAGAGCGATATATATTCTTCTACATATTTTTGGTAAAAAAATTGCAATCGCCATATATTGATTGGGTTGCGCAAAAGTTATAGCGCCTACAAACCATGGAAATTTTTTTTTTTTATTATTTATTTATTTTTTACTGGTAATGGCGGCGATCTGCGATTTTTATCGGGAATGCGATAATTGCAGGGGACATGTCGGATGTTTTTGACACTTTTTTGGGACCAATGACATTTATACAGCAATCGGATCTAAAAATAGCCACTGATTACTGTATAAATGTCATTGGTAGGGAAGAGGTTAACACTAAGGGGGCGGTGAAGGGGTTAAATGTGTTCCCTGTATGTGTTCTAACTGTGTGTGGGGGGGCAGGGCTAACAGGCACATACCAGATCTAACTGATCCCGATCACAGGGATCAGTAGATCTGTCACACCCCCCCTTTACAGAATGGGGAACCGCCATGTTCACATTGGCGGTTCCCCGTTTTGGCTCTCTATGAAGAGACCGCGGGTCTCCGGTAGACATCGAGTCCGCCCGGCCTGTGGGCACACTCACGCAGCAGCGCGAGAGGGCGCGCCTGGCACGAGCAAAAGGGGAGGACGTCTATTGACGGCCTCCCGGCGAAGCAGATCCGCGCTGTAGCCGTCAATCGGCTATAGCGTGGATCTGAAGTGGTTATCAGGAGTATAATATGAGATGTACCTCAAATGTTCAGGGTGAAAATTCAGAGCAGCAGGACTGTTTCAGAACACCAAGGGATAGTTGGCGGTGCCTTTAAGAGGGATCGTGTGGTTTACCTTTCAATGAATTTCACTATAGAGTCAGTCATTGTGATAGAAAGGAGTAATATTTCACTCACTAACAGCACAGTATTTGTAGAATAAGGTCTCCTTCTGTAATAAACAGGGGCCCCCTTTAAGATGAGAACGATTCTAAGTGTACTTTTGCAGCATTCAGGCAGCAATACCTCTGCGATGCAGAAGCAACCTTTAACAGGTCTGGCACACCTCCCACCTTTCTGAGACGGGAATGAGGGACACCTATTAGCAAAAGTATGTAGGCATAGGACACACCCCTGCCACGCCCCTCTTAAAAGAGAATTATACAAAAAAAGATTAGTTAAACCCACAAGTGTTTTTTTTTACCACTACTATTCCTGTATATTGGCTTGTTAAATGTATAAATGCAGCAATTTAGAAATTGGATGAAAGGTTTAGCATTGTAAAACACTTTTTGATAGATAAATAGTACATTTTATATAAAGGAATATGCATCCGACCAAAATGAGGGACAAATGGCGAGCAAAGAGGGACATTGTTCCAAATGAGGGACAGTTGGGATCTATGGGTCTGGGTCTCTGGTGGTTCCAGTACTAGGCCTCAGGATGATCCCCGGCTCCAGCAGACTGTGAGATGGACACGAACTTGTCTTGGCAGATGGCAGCAGCTTTACTAGTTCTCCGAAACTGACAGACACTGTGGGGTTGATTTACTAAAGCTGGAGAGTGCAAAATCTGGTGCAGCTGTGCATGGTATCCAATCAGCATCTAACTTCAGCTTGTTCAATTAAGCTTTGACATTAAAACCTGGAAGATGATTGGTTTGTAGGCAGAACTGCACCAGATTTTGCACTCTCCAGTCTTAGTAAATCAATCCCCGTCTCTACTGTAAAGCACGGTCTTTCCCTGTATCTTTCTCCCTGTCTCTCTCCCAGACAGGGCCTGCTCGCCCCCGCACACCAGTCTCTTTCCCAGGCTCCTCTGTGGCTTCCCAGGCTCTCTGTCTGTTTAGCAATGGAGTTTTCTTCTGGCTGGGACCACAACTCCCAAAATACAATGCTCTTGACTGATGATGAATCCTTGTTCACTTGAACTTCTTGCAAGGAAGATTAACTATGATAATGTGTAGCGCTGCCCCCTTGGGGGTCGCTTAAGAATTCCATCCCCCTTTGGTCTACCCACTTTGAGAGTCCTCCACCACCCCGACACCCCGGGTTCACTCATGTTAGAATCTTTTGTTTGTTAACACACTTCAGTAAGAGAGACCACTCAAAGTTATGGGTTCAACGTATTTACTTAACTCTTTCTTTAAGTTGAAGTAGAACTCCAGATTAAAACAGAATTTGTAACTTCAAGGTTGAGATCAACAATTCACTGTTAAATACACTTTCAGAAAGGCTTAACACATCATTTTACCTTATAAATCTTCAATGAATAAGAAGGAGACAGCAAGCATAACCACTTCCCGACCGCATGCCGCCTTTTTAGTGCAGCACTGTGGCTCTATTCCGAGAATCGCCATAAATTGGTAGCGATTCTCAGATGCGCAGCTAGGGGCGAGAGCGCACCGCCGGTGTCGCGCTCTCATGCCCGTCACACTCTGCAGGAATGTACCCACGGCTCGGGTGGACCCTATGTCCGCCGGCGAGCCACGATGAGCTGTCAGAGTGAAAGAACGGGGAACCACCGATGTAAACACAGCGTTTCCCTGTTCTGTTAGTGAGAACATAAGAGTTCTACTGATCCGTGTCACTGGGATCAGTTAGATCTCTTATGCCCAAGGTAGCCCAGCCCCCTCACAGTTAGAACACACCTAGGGAACACAGTTAACCCTTAGATCTCCCCCTGCAGGTTAACCCATTCACTGCCAATGGCATTTACACAGTAATCAGTGCATTTTTATAGCACTGATCGCTGTATAAATGCTAATGGTCCCAAAAAAGTGTCAAAATGGTCCGACATGTCTGCTGCAATATTGCAGTACCGCTAAAAATCGCAGATCGCCTCCATTACTAGTAAAAAATAAAACAAAAATAAAAACCCCAGAAATTAATTCTCATCATCTGTAAACGTGGCAACTTTTGCGCAAACCAATCAATAAATGCCAATTGCGATATTTTTTACCAAAAATATGAGGAAGAATATGAATCGGGCAAAACTGATGAAAAAAAAGTTTTTTTATATTTTTTTTGGGGATTTGTATTTTAGCAAAAAGTAAGAAATATTGTTTTTTTTTTTGCAAAATTGTCGCTCTTTCTTTGTTTATAGCGGTGATCAGAAATGACGCAGCGGTGACCAAATACCACCAAAAGAAAGCTCTATTTTTGGGGAAAAAAGGACACAAATTTCATTTGTGTACAACGCCGCATGACCGTGCAATTGTCAGTTAAAATGATGCAGTGCCGAATCGCAAAAAGTGCTCTGGTCCTAACCTGGGAAATCCTTCCGGGGCTGAAGTGGTTAAGGTGTGAATCACTGCTGCCTGCTATTCACCAGTAATGAAATTATTAATAACAATGAAATTCCTCCAATCGAGTTTAGTCAATTCGCCAAGCTGTTCACCTATAAATGCTATAAAAGGTATCTATTACATGTAATGAATCAATAAATGATAATAACTAAACCATTCAGAAGTTGGTGAACTAGAGGTGAATTGATACCACTCAAAAGGACCACAACTAAATTAGTACCACTCTAGGATTATTCAGCTATAACTAATACAACTACAATGAATAATAAGAACCACTTATGTAAATCCTCCTGCTCTATTTCAGAGAGTTCTTAGGTGAATTCAGTAATATTTAATATAACAAACCTGAGTCCTGTCAAGTGGGGGGGAAAGAGAACAGCTGCAGTTGCAGCAATTCCGCGGTTAAAATCATTATTATTATACAGGATTTATATAGCGCCGACAGTTTGCGCAGCTCTTTACAATATTAGGGCAGACAGTACAGTTGCAATACAATTCAATACAGGAGCAATTAGAGGGCCCTGCTCGTTAGAGCTTACAATCTAGGAGGGAGGGTCAAGTGCAGTTGTTAGGTGGAGGCAGGATAGGCTTCCCTGAAGAGATCGCCTGAGAGTGGATAGATTTGGGGACAGTCTGACAGATTGGGGTAGGGAATTCCAGAGGATGGGAGAGGCTCGGGAGAAGTCTCTGTGGCGAATATGGGAGGGGGTGATGAGGGAGCTGGAGAGCAAGAGGTCATGGGATGAGTGAAGAGGACGATTAGCTTGGTATTTTGAGACTAGGCTGGTGATGTAGCAGGGAGCAGAGTTGTGAATGGCTTTGTAACTTATTGTTAGTATTTTGAATTTAATTCGTTGGGCGAGTGGCAGCCAATGGAGGGATTGACAGAGAGGGGTGGCAGATGCTGAGCGGTTTGTAAGGTGGATGAGTCTGGCAGCTGCATTCATGATGGACTGAAGAGGGGAGAGTCTATTTAAAGGTAGACCAGTGAGGAGGGAGTTGCAGTAGTCGAGGCGAGAGATGACCAGGGAGTGAATCAGGAGCTTTGTGGTTTCATTGGTTAGGAAGGGACATATTTTAGAGATGTTGCAGAGATTGAGGCGGAAAGCCTTAGAAAGTGATTGGATGTGGGGCCAAAAGGAGAGTTCAGAGTCCAGGATAACACCAAGCACCCTGACATGTGGGGATGGGTGGATGGTTGTGCCATTGCTCTTGACAGAGAAGGCAAAAGGCACATGTGGGAGGAAATATTATGAGTTTGGTTTTGGACAAGTTGAGTTTGAGGATATGTCTGTTAGTAAGTTAGTTAGTAAGTTAGTGATGCGTGAATAGCCCGATGGAGTGAGTTGATGAGTGGAGAGATAAATTTGGGTGTCGTCAGCATAGAAATTATATTGAAAGCCGTGGGAGGCTATCAGCCGGCCCAGGGAAGAGGTGTATATTGAAAATAAGAGAGGTCCAAGAACAGAACCTTGGGGGACCCCGGTAGAGAAAGGAAGAGGAGAGGAGGAAGTAGAATTGTACGTGACACTGAAAGTGCGCTGGGATAGGTAGGACGAGAGCCACCGAAGAGCACAGTCATGGAGACCGAGAGAGTAAAGTTTGTTTTTTTTGAGGAGGGGGTGGTCAACTGTATCAAAGACAGCCAAAAGGTCCAGAAGTAGGAGTACAGAGTAGTGGTTTTTGCGGTTAGTAGGTAATTTGTGAGTTGTAGAAGGGCAGTTTCTGTGGAGTGTTGAGGATGAAATTCAGATTGAAGGGGGTCAAGAAGGTTATTCTTAACAAGGTGGTCACTCAGTTGGTTGTAGACCAGGCATTCGAGGAGTTTGGAGGGAAAGGGGAGCAAGGAGATAGGGCGTAGATTGTTAAGATCGGTAGGGTCCAGGGATGACTTTTTGAGTATGGGGGTGACCAATGCATGTTTTAGAGCATTGGGGAAGATGCCAGAAGAGAGGGAGAGATTGAAGATGTGACTTAGAGAGTGTAGGATAGAGTCAGAGGGTGACCGTAGTATTTGAGAGGGAATAGGGTCCAGGGGACAGGTGGTTAGGTGGGCGTTAGAAAGGAGTTTAGCAACTTCGTCTATAGTAGCAGGTTTGAATAAGGATAGTGTAGATTGTGCTTGTTGACATGCGGTGTTAACTGGGGAAGATGCCTGTAGAGTGAAGATTTCGTCACAAATTGTGTCAATCTTGTTTTTGAAGTGATTAGCAATCTCCTGGGCAGTGAGTGAGTTAGTGGGCGGAAGCAGTGGAGGATGAAGTAGGGAGTTGAAGGTAGAGAAGAGTTGACGGGGACTGGATGAGAAGGTGTTAATAAGAGTGGTAAAATAGGTCTGCTTGGCAGTATGGAGGCAAGAATTGTATTTTTGGAGGGTAGATTTGTATTGGTTGTAGTCTTTGAGACACTTAGTCTTGTGCCACAGACTCTAGAGAGTGGCTACGCTTTTTGAGATTTCTGCTGTCATCTGTGTGCCAGGGTTGTAGAGAGTTGATGCCTGATTTTGTGTGGTGAGGGGAGCGAGCTCATCCAGGGTGGAGGACAGAGATTTATTGTAGACGGCAGTGGCTTGGTTGGGGCAGGACAGGGGTGAGATTTTTTCATAGAGGTGGTCAGTAGCAGAATAGAGGAGAGACGGGTTGAGTTGGCAAAGGTTTCTACTGGTGATGGTTAGGCGATTGGAGGGAAAGGTGGTGCAAGACAGGAAGAGAGAGAATAAGGTGGTGGTCAGAGAGAGAAGAAGTTGCATGGAGCTCATAGGTAGGAGAATAAAGTTCAGTATATCTTCTGCTGGTTCTATGCTTTTGAAGTTAGGTACCTAAAAAATGACTAAGGCACAAACGGTAGGCTAGCAACTTCAAGCAAACCTTCACAGTGATCACTGACTTTATGATAAACTTGCAACCAGCGGCGGCCGGTTAATAAGGGGCGTTTGGATGCCACCTCTCCCCCCAACTGCCAAGAAGAAAAAAAAAGTCATATATTGACTTTTTTTCTTCTCGGCTCCTTGCTGTCTGCTGACCGCAAGTAGTGAGCCGATTGGTCAGACATGAAAGACAGGCGCACATACATAGTCTAATTGGCTGCCCTGAGCCAGTGACTGACTGTCATTGGATGTGGTGGGTGGGGGCGGGACTGTGGCGGACGTGCTGGCTGCATAATTACTCGCACAGGTGCAGCACTCCACCAGGTTTCAGTCCCGACTCCTGACTCCCGCGCAGCAGACCATCCACAAGTCTGCACACTCCAGCACGCTCCCAGCTCGCCAGACTCTGCACACTGCCAGCCTGCTAAGCGATGGGGTAAGTGTGGGACTTTGTCCCGACTTCGGGGGGGGGGGGTCTGTCAGTGCCGCAAGCTCTGTATACTGCTATCTGGAACTCTGTATACCCCTATCTGGTGGCTCTGTATACTGCTATCTGGGGCTCTGTATACTTCTATCTGGGGCTCTGTATACTGTTATCTGGGGCTCTGTATACTCCCGTCTGGGGCTCTGTTTACTCCTATCTGGTGGCTCTGTATACTCCTATCTGGGGCTCTGTATATCCCTATATGGGGCTCTGTATATCCTTATCTGGGGATCTGTATATCCCTATCTGGGGCTCTGTATACTCCTATCTGGGGCTCTGTATACTCCTATCTGGGGCTCTGTATACCCCTATCTGAGGGGCTGTATACCCCTATCTGGGGCTCTGTATACTGCTATATGGTGGCTCTGTATACTGCTATATGGTGGCTCTGTATACTGCTATCTGGTGGTTCTGTATACTGCTATCTGGTGGCTCTGTATACTCCTATCTGGTGGCTCTGTATACTCCTATCTGGTGGCTCTGTATACTGCTATATGGGGCACTGTATACTGCTATCTGGGGCTCTGTATACTGCTATCTGGGGCTCTGTATACTCCTATCTGGGGCTCTGTATACTCCTGTCTGGTGGTTCTGTATACCCCTATCTGGTGACTCTGCATACCCCTATCTGGTGATGCTGGGCTGTATACTCCTGACACAATGGGTGGAAACCATAAGGGGTGGGGCTTATGAGAATTGGGTATACCCTATCTGGTGGCTCTGTATACTGCTATCTGGGGCTCTGTATACTCCTATCTGGTGGCTCTGTATACTGCTATCTGGGGCTCTGTATACTTCTATCTGGGGCTCTGTATACTGTTATCTGGGGCTTTGTATACTCCCATCTGGGGCTCTGTTTACTCCTATCTGGTGGCTCTGTATACTTCTATCTGGGGCTCTGTATACTGCTATCTGGGGCTTTGTATACTCCCATCTGGGGCTTTGTATACTCCCATCTGGGGCTCTGTTTACTCCTATCTGGTGGCTCTGTATACTCCTATCTGGGGCTCTGTATACGCCTATCTGGGGCTCTGTATACTCCTATCTGGGGCTCTGTATACTCCTATCTGGGGCTCTGTATATCCCTATCTGGGGCTCTGTATACTCCTATCTGGGGCTCTGTATACTCCTATCTGGGGCTCTGTATACTGCTATCTGGGGCTCTGTATACCCCTATCTGGGGGGCTGTATACCCCTGTCTGGGGCTCTGTATACCGCTATCTGGGGCTCTGTATACTGCTATCTGGTGGCTCTGTATACTCCTATCTGGTGGCTCTGTATACTCCTATCTCGTGGCTCTGTATACTGCTATCTGGGGCTCTGTATACTCCTATATGGGGCTCTGTATACTCCTATCTGGTGGCTCTGCATACCCCTATCTGGTGGCTCTGTATACCCCTATCTGGTGATGTGTATACCCTATCTGGGGCTCTGTATATCCCTATCTGGGGCTCTGTATATCCCTATCTGGGGCTCTGTATATCCCTATCTGGGGCTCTGTATACTCCTATCTGGGGCTCTGTATACTGCTATCTGGGGCTCTGTATACCCCTATCTGAGGGGCTGTATACCCCTATCTGGGGCTCTGTATACTGCTATCTGGGGCTCTGTATACTGCTATCTGGTGGCTCTGTATACTGCTATCTGGTGGTTCTGTATACTCCTATCTGGTGGCTCTGTATACTCCTATCTGGTGGCTCTGTATACCCCTATCTGGTGGCTCTGTATACCCCTATCTGGTGATGTGTATACCCTATCTGGGGCTCTGTATATCCCTATCTGGGGCTCTGTATATCCCTATCTGGGGCTCTGTATACTCCTATCTGGGGCTCTGTATACTGCTATCTGGGGCTCTGTATACCCCTATCTGAGGGGCTGTATACCCCTATCTGGGGGTCTGTATACTGCTATCTGGGGCTCTGTATACTGCTATCTGGTGGCTCTGTATACTGCTATCTGGTGGTTCTGTATACTCCTATCTGGTGGCTCTGTATACCCCTATCTGGTGGCTCTCTATACCCCTATCTGGTGATGTGTATACCCTATCTGGTGACTCTGTATACCCCTATCTGGTGATGCTGGGCTGTATACTCCTGACACAATGGGTGGAAACCATAAGGAGTGGGGCTTATGAGAATTGGAAGGGGTCAAAAAGGAAGGGCGGGGTCTGACACTGCCCATTCTAAAATCTCACCAGACGCCACTGCTTGCAACTAGCAGCAATCCAGTATACTCAATTAACTGTAATCCAGCATTGGCTGTTGTAAAGTAGTACTTAGGTAGGAAGGTATTACTTAGGTAGAAAGGGTGCTTATTTCGGAAAGAATCGTAATAGCAAATCGGTACTCTTTGTATGGGCCTGAGCCCGCTCACCCAACCGGAGAGATGACACCTGTAAGCGGCCCTGCAGCTCCGATGATGATGATGGTGATGTGGGGCTGACACTCCTGCTCTTTGCTCCTGGAAACTGGTCTCCACTACACTCCCTGCAGCTCTCCCTGATCGATAGCTCCCACTGCCACTGGATCTGGAACAGTCTCAGGTGGTAACAGGCTCCACAGATCCTCTGTTGAAACACCACAGAAAAGCAGCTCGCTGGAACACTGTGCCCTTGCAGCACGCTGGAACACGGTGTATAGGCCACAAGCCGCAATCCCGCTGTATCAGCACACAGGTCCCTTGCTGATCGATCACGCTGTCCAAAGAGACTGCAACAGGCCCCTCCCTTAACTTAAATAGCTTCTCCCATAAGACACTGTTCTTCCCAGGAGCCTTCCACTGCAGCACAGCCCGATGGGAAATGGAGTTTCTTATTAAATCTCCTTTCGGTCACACTACAAGTCCCACAAGGCATTGCTCCTTACCAGTTCATTCTCTCACTAGAGAAAACTCCCCACTATATGTCATGGGCAGAAATGTCCCTATTAACGGAGGATTAATGCCAGACTCCTGCCTACACTCTCCTTAAATGCTCAGGGTTTTAACCTTAGAAAAAAAAAAAACATAGGGTTAATTCAACCTAACATCCATTTAAACTCAACAAGTACTGGCAAACATCTGGGTTTTGTTGAAACCACCTATACACATTTTCAGTAAGTTTGTAGTCAGTTTCCTGGCAGGCCAGGGCAATAGCCACCCAGCAGTGTCAGGGGTTACATGGAGAACACTCCCAGTTTGATTTTTTTTTGTCATAACCTCTGTGGTAGAATCTGCTCTTTGAATTGTAGGAATCAGTCTATCAGAACTTTCTCCTAAGGTATCATAGGTTAATCTGCGGGGGGGGGGGGGGTGAATATCCCTTCAAAGACGGATGGGAGAACTAGATTCTGGCTGAAGAACAGTGCTTTCCTCAATATTACCCAATGAAGGGGAAGTCTCATCAATTCTGGGTTCAGGGTAAGCTAGGGTCTTTGTGCCAGAAGTAGAAACAAGCTCCTTCTCTGATCCATCTGAGAGATTACCTCAACTGTCATAGTCTTCCTCCAAATGAGTGTCCAAAGTAAAACCATCTGCAGGGATGGCCATGGGGGGAACATCTTTAAGGAGACAGTTTGTCATGTCCGAAACATCTGGATTGGAATTCTTAACTAGCTCCTCAGCACCTTCAAGCACAGGAGCACAATATTCAGTGAAGTTGATTAAGTCACCCTGTTTGAAGCAAGTAGAAGGCGGAACATCAGAACTTTCCTCAACGCCCTTTCCTTGACGAATGGGCATGCTCTAGGAGACTAAACTGTCTTTCTCAGACAAGCAAACACCATGTTTCACAACAGATGGAAGGACCATAGGAACAGACCTAACCCTCTGGCCTAAAGGGACATTCTTTCCCCTTGACATCCGTGGAATATTTCTTGATGGCCTGCAGGAATTGGACGACCGGCTAGCGTCATAGGGTGATTTGGACCTCTAATACCATGGCCGAAATTCCGTTTCAGGGATAACTACTGGATCCCACATCCAGGATGGTATCACTTCTTCATCTTCACTCTCTTCAGAGACTGGTCTAACAGGTTGAACAGGAAGTTTCCTTCTGCATCTAGTTTTAGGATGACTTTAATCTAAGCATCTAAGGCAGAAGACATCCTAACTGCATCAGACATGGGAAGCAAATGATCTCGGTGCCACATTTTCCAAGGACCATCCTGACCTTTGGGTCTGATCTGATATATGTTGGTTCCTCCTGGCTTCCACAGACTGCTCTCCCTCTCTCTCCCAGACTGTCCCAGCCGTCTCCTCCAACTCCAAGGGGCCGCCACTCACTGACTTATGGGTGGATTCCTTTAAAGAGTATCCTTCAATGTAGACCTCAGCTGCTCTCCTGTTTCTCCCGTGCCGCTCCAGGATCAGACTCCTGCTCCTGGCTGCACCCAAGAGCCAGGCCTGAGGTTCACCCCCCGAGGGGGTGAGGCCTGCTCCTGACTACATCCTCACTCTTCCACCCGAACTCTCCTGACACCTGCTGGCAGATTGCTGTATTTAACCACTTCAATACTATGCACTTAGAACCCTTTACTACCAGACCAATTTTCAGTTTTCAGTGCTGTTGCGCTTTGAATGACAATTGCGCAGTCGTGCGACACTGTACCCAAACAAAGTTTTTATCATTTTGTTCCCACAAATAGAGCTTTCTTTTGGTGGTATTTGATCACCCCTGCGGTTTTTATTTTTTGCGCTACAAATAAAAAAAGACCGAAAATTTTGAAAAAAAAAAAAATTCTCTATTTTTGTCACAAAACTTTGTAAATAAGTAAATTTTCTCCATCACTGGTGGGCACTGATGAGGCTACACTGATGGGCACTGATGTGGCAGTACTGATTGGCACTGATGAGGCGGCACTGATGAGGTGGCACTGATGATGAGGCACTTATATGCAGCGATGATGAGCACTGTTAGGCGGCACTGATA
>BLSH010142085.1:124805-153368 GCA_018402905.1 Glandirana rugosa | reverse complement strand
AATTATTATCACATCGCGGGGGTACCATATCCACGAAATGAAAACATCTAAGAAAAAAGGTTATGAAAACATCTAAACTATCCTTTCCTTTTTAGATCAGTCCGGACTGACATCCACGTCCGGACTTACAAAACTAGACCCGATCGCCTCATTGAGTCCCTCCCCGACCTCTATCTCCCTTCCTTGTGGGGAACCTCTAAGGAGTGGGAACTCGAACCTTTCAAGACCTTTCCCCCTACCTCCTCCACAGTGAAGGACTACATACTGTTCCTCGGGACTAGTTAGGTGTCCGACCTTACCGTCCCCTGTCCGGAGGAATTGGTGAAGGGCTGGCGGCATACGTCTTACTGCCGGCCCTTCACCGACTCAATAGGACTGACCTGCCCTGTCAGGGATGCAGCCGATCGGCTCTCCCCTCATCAGGTCTGCAGACCTGAGTACAGGAAAGCCGATAAACGGCTTTCCTGTATTACACTGTGACCAGCCGTGATCGGATTGAAGCACTTTACCGAGATCGGCATTGCGGGGGGTCAGACTGACCCCTCACACCACCGATCGCCGCAATGCGCGCCCCCCCGGGCGCGCGGCGGCTTGTTATCCTGAGGACGTCATATGACGTCCAGTCAGGATAACTCAGCCACTTCCCGGCCGTCATTCTGCATACGGCGGTCGGGAAGTGGTTAAGGAGGCCTGTCCCCTGCCATTCCAGCCTGTGGATTGATCAGGGCTCCTTGTCATACATCAGGAAGTGACACCTCCTCCATCCCCCTTTCCAGAACTTTCCAAGCTCAAGGGTGAGGAATCTCCAAGGGGTGTTCCTTCCCTCTATCTCCAGCCCCTCCCTGAGTTACTCCGCTAGCCCAGATCAAAACATTCAGGCCTGCACCTACAGTCAGGCCTGACTAGATTTTTCCTTTCCTATCAAATCTACAAAAGTATTGGAAAAAAGAATCTACAAAAGTAAAGCACCTATACCATGGGGGCGCTACACTATTATTAACCACCTCAATACCAGACACTTTCACCCCTTCCTGCCCAAGAAAATTTTCAGCCTTCAGCGCTGTCACACTTTGAATGACAATTTCATGGTCATATTGTACCCAAATTACATTTTTATAATTTTCTTCCCACAAATAGAGCTTTCTTTTGGTGGGATTTGATCAATTTACATTTTTTGATAAACAAACCAAAAAGACAGAAATTTTTGAAAAAAAAAAGTTTTTCATTGTTTCTGTTATAACATTTACTTTTCTCCTTCACTAATGGGCACTGATGAGGCGGCACTGTTGGGCGCTGAGTTGGCACTGATAAGTTGCCACCAATATGTAAAATTGATGGGCACTAATAGGTGGCACTGATATGCAGTACTGATGGGCACCGATAGGCTACACTGATGTGCAGCACTGATGGGCACTGATAGCCTGCAATGATGGCACTGATAGGTGGCACTGATGGGCACTAATAGGCATCACTGATATACGGCACTGATGGGCACTGATAGGTGGCACTGATAGGCAGCACTGATGGGCACTAATAGATGGCACTGATGGGCATTAATGGATGGCACTGATAGGCAGCAGTGATGAGGAGGTACTGACAGTCAATACTGATGGGCGCTGATTGGCATCTGTCAAGGGCACTGACAGGGGTTACTGATGGCACCGATTGAAACTTTGATGGGCACTGACTGGCATTTTCATTTACACTGACTGGCAGCTGATGGGCACTGTTTGCAGCTGTGGTGGGCACATCTGATGGGGCTGCACTGATAATCAATGCTCTGATTATCAGCGCACACCCCCCCGACAGGAGAGCTGCCAATCGGCTCTCAATGTCAGCGTGAACAGAGGAAAGCTGTTTACCGGCACTTCCTGGTTCACGCTGTGATGAGCTGTGATTGGTCACAGCTGATCACATGGTAAAGAGCCTCCGTCAGAGGCTCTTTACCATGATCAGAGATGCAGTGTTTCAGACTGACACACTACACCACCGATCGCTGCGCTGTGTGCCCCCGCGGGCGCGCGCCATCTTTTTATCTTGCTGGACTTCATATGATGCCCAGTCAAGATAACTGAACCACTTCCCGGCCATCATTCTGCATACGGTGGGCGGGAAGTGGTTAAGGATACCACTTAGGTAATGCACAAGGCTGGTGCGCCCTCTTTTTTTTGTCTTACAGTACTCCTTCATCCAGAGTGGGGACGCTATAATACAGGAGGTGTGTTACTGGCCAGATCACCAGGTAAAAACAGAGGAGGAAAAAATCAACGGAAATAAAACAAATGCAGCCATCACATTTAATGATTGGTAAGCTGCAATATATTACATTTTTGGTTTTGGGCTTAATAGCCACTAGATGGTGCTGAGGTGCAGTATAAGTCTCAGTGCTCCTCCTGAGCTCAGTGCAATCACAGCATATCACTTTCCATAATACCAATGTACTGCAAATATCAATATCCACCCAGAGACCCACCTCCATTATACATACCTGATTGGGCAGTCATCACAGAGCACAACATTTATAGCTGTGTAAGAAATGTATTTTTATCTAGAAGTACATTCCTGAATGACTGCCCAATTGCTTTGTACAACAAAATAATATTTTCCTGCCTGAGACTGAGTTTACTGAATTTAGCTAAATGATTAAAAAAAAAAAAAGAAACAATGAGACAATTCAGCAAAGTAAAGTCTTGGAACCATAGGCGTGCGCAGGGGGTGTGCCAGGTGTGCCTGGGCACACCCTAATCACTATGTGAGGTGCTGATTCCCCCTACTACCCGGGCTTCCCTCCTTGTTGGCCTCCAAACTCTGCAGTGCATCTGGCTTCCCTCCTCTCTTCTCTGTTTCAGGATAGAGAGCAGCAGGGGCTAGTAAATGTGTAATTTACCGGCCCCTTCCTTTTTTTAATGAACACAGCAAGTGATTGGTACAAATCACTCATTGTGTCCATTTATAACTGAAGCATAGTAAAGTTGCTTACTATGCTTCAGTTTGTGAATGAACCGGAAGCCTCTCAGCACAGAGCACTTCCCATTCATTTCCTGTCCAGTGCAGTGAGGCTGCAGAGAAAGTCATGTGAGTTTGAGCTTTGGGTGCACACCCCTAATGCAATGAGCTGCACACACCTATGCTTGGAACATACATAGGGGGGCTGAAGGAAATTTTTGGGGGTGCTTCAGCATACCCTTGCTTCCCCTGACTAGCAGATTTAGATGGACTTGACTAACAGGTTTTCTACCCATTTGAGATAAAGATTTTACATAAATAACTAAAAGCCGATTGTTGTAAACACCCCTGTCAGCGGTGAATGGTTTGTCCCATCCCTCTAACTGCCATTCTTGCAGAATAACTTGCTCAGGGAGGGGGGGAGGGGAGCCCTGCAAGTAGGTAGATTGTTTGGAATTAACCAAACTGATATCGGGGGACTGTCGGTAAAAAATAACCGAGAAGGGGCCAAAGCAGCCAATGGATACAGAGTATACTGACAGTAGCTTCCGGCAGTAAATGCTCAGAGTATTCAGTGTCTATAGACATACACTGCAGGGGGAAGAGAGAGTAAAGGGTAACATTTGGTAAGGATGAGTAAATAAAGATGAAGGTATGCAGGCTGCAGGCTTAACTCAAAGAGCATAGACCAGACGTCCCGCCTCGGTTATGGCTACCACTGCACTAACAAGCGAGCTGCTGCCCGCATATATTCGCCCCAACCCGCCAACCAATCACAGAACCTGCAAATAGTGACGTGTGACGTCGCCCTGTCTGACACCCCACACAGTGAATGCGTGAGAATTCTCACGTGCGTGTGCGCATCGACCACGACAAGAGGGCGGGGAGGCCCTGGACATGAGCGGCGCCCCACTTGTGTGATTATTACACATTTGTACCTTATGTCCTATATTAGACACTATAACACAACCAGTGTAAATCTATCAATTTTAAATCTAGGGCTTAACCACTTTGCACTTTACACTTTGATTGTGTCTCAAAGTTGTATCCTACTTGTGGTTCTGTGGGTGAGAGATTGTGCATTCACTGGTTTCCCCTTTGCCTTTTCCCTTAATCCTTGTGTTATGTGAATATATTCTGTATGTAATGCAATATACATGCATGATCGGTCTATAAACTAACATTTTTTTGCTCCTCAGACATCCTCCTGATGAAGTGGATATAAAACACGAAACATGTTGAGGACCATATGTCCCATAAGAAAGTAAAAAGGTCTTCTCTCTGTACCAGGAGAAGCCCTATCAATACTACAACTGTATAGACACCAGTGTGTTTTTAACATTGCTTCTAGTGTGTAATTATATCCTGAATGTAACTTTGGACATTTTGGATTTTTTATCTCTCTATATAATAAAACTTCAATTTTTACTCATTTATGTATCTTCATATGTGGTACTGAGATAGTCTTGTCCTGGTTACTGTTATCATTGAAGGTGAAAGAAAATCCAAAATTTTGGGTTGTCCCCAGAAAAGTAATAGAGGGGAAATCTTCCAATGGGGACTACTACTATTATTACTATTATTATTATTATCACTTCTACTACTATTATTACTACTACTATTATTATTACTCCTACTACTATTATTACTATTATTATTATTATCACTTCTACTACTATTATTACTACTACTATTATTATTACTCCTACTACTATTATTACTATTATTATTATTATTACTCCTATTATTATTATTATTATTACTCCTACTACTATTATTACTATTATTATTATTATTATCACTTCTACTACTATTATTACTATTATTACTCCTATTATTATTACTATTATTATTATTATTATTACTCCTACTACTATTATTACTACTACTATTATTATTACTCCTACTACTATTATTACTATTATTATTATTACTCCTATTATTATTACTATTATTATTATTATTATTATTATTATTATTACTCCTACTACTATTATTACTACTACTATTATTATTATTATTATTACTCCTATTACTATTATTATTATTACTATTATTATTATTATTATTACTCCTACTACTATTATTACTACTACTATTATTATTACTCCTACTACTATTATTACTATTATTATTATTACTCCTATTATTATTACTATTATTATTATTATTATTATTATTATTATTACTCCTACTACTATTATTACTACTACTATTATTATTATTATTATTACTCCTATTACTATTATTATTATTACTATTATTATTATTATTATTACTCCTACTACTATTATTACTACTACTATTATTATTACTCCTACTACTATTATTACTATTATTATTATTACTCCTATTATTATTACTATTATTATTATTATTATTATTATTATTATTATTATTACTCCTACTACTATTATTACTACTACTATTATTATTATTATTATTACTCCTACTACTATTATTACTACTACTATTATTATTATTATTATTATTACTCCTATTACTATTATTATTATTATTATTATTATTATTATTACTCCTACTACTATTATTACTATTATTATTATTATTATTATTACTCCTACGACTATTATTAAAAAATTGGTCGTTGGGACTTTATATGAGGCGAGCCATTGCAAAATTACATCAAGTAACAAGTACATAGGTTAAATGGATGAAGTAAAAATTAATTTATCATTCACAATAGGAAATAAATAACATAAAAAGCTGACAATGAATCAAGGTGAATACATGATAGCATATGTAAAACCAGGTGCACAGTAGCTGTGTGCTATGCCACTCGGGATGGTACACTGTACACAATACTCTACGTGTTTCGAGGATCCAGCCTCTCATCAGAAGTATCAAATCACAATTTGTCTGAGTATAGATAATACTATTTTTGATATCTACACCTAAACTCTAGTAGCTGAATTTGTGGCCCTCTATCTTTCTTTATTGTGTCCAAATTGATCTACACCATTTTACTCCCAATAGAATTATCAGTGACCTTGGTCATATTGGAGGTTGGATTCCCTTCCCCCTCCTCTTCGATTTAGGTGTCACATACTTAAGTTGAATGCCTTCAATACTCGGAAGCTGATTCTTGGCAGGATTGATTTGATTCATATTGTGTCTTGTGTGGTGTCACCCAATACCTGGTTTCAAGGCCTATCAGCACCTACCCAGTATGTCCTGAGGAAGCTATTAACCCGTCCAGATCTGCGCTATAGCCAAAGTACGGCTC
Source organism: Glandirana rugosa (assembly GCA_018402905.1). NCBI lineage: Eukaryota > Metazoa > Chordata > Amphibia > Anura > Ranidae > Glandirana > Glandirana rugosa. The sequence continues at coordinate 147,175 of BLSH010142085.1, read as the reverse complement.
CAGCGCGGATCTGAAATGCCGGATGGACGTCCATGGACGTCCTGGCCATGTGCGCGCTCCTGGCGCGCACTCACAGGCGTGCCCGCAGGTCGGGCGGACTCGATGTCCGCCCGAGACCCGCGATCCCCTGTCAGACCTGCAGAATGGGGAACCGCCTTTGTAAACACGGCGGTTCTCCGTTCTTGTGAAGGGGACATGACAGATCTACTGATCCCTGTCACTGGGATCAGTTAGATCTGTTATGTCCCAACCAGCCCCGCCCCCCCCACAGTTAGAACACACCCAGGGAACATAGTTAACCCCTTCACTGCCCCTAGTGGTTAACCCCTTCACTGCCAATGACATTTATACAGTAATCAGTGGACATTTAAATTTCTGATCGCTGTATAAATGTCATTGGTCCCAAAAAAGTGTCAAAAAAGTCAGACATAACCGCCCCAATATCGCAGTCCCGATAAAAATCGCAGATCGCCGCCATTACTAGTAAAAAAAAAAATAATAAAAACGCCATAAATCAATTCCCATAGTTTGTAGACGCGATAACTTTTGTGCAAACCAATCAATATACGCTGATTGCGATTTTTTTTTACCAAAAATATGTAGAAGAATATATATCGGCCAAAACTGTTGAATCATTTTTATTTTTTAATTTTTTTTTGGGATATTTATTATAGCAAAAAGGAAAAAATATTGGGTTTTTTTCAAAATCATCTCTCTTTGTTTGTTTATAGCAGCGATCAGAATTGACGCAGAGGGGATCAAATACCACCAAAAAAAAACCTCTATTTGTGGGGAAAAAAATTATATAAATTTAGTTTGGGTACAACGTCGCATGAACGCGCAATTCTCATTCAAAATGCGACAGCGCTGAAAGCCAAAAATTGGTCTGGGCAGGAGGGGGGTTTAAGTGCCCAGTATGGAAGTGGTTAAATTGCGAAACGCGCTGACACGCAAGTGTGGAGGAGTTTATGTACCTGACCTTTTGATATACATACACTCTTTGTATTTATCATGGACTTTTTCATTTACCCTAATGAAAGGATCCATACCTCTATGTCTGTTCTATTGGGTATCTGTTAACCTTGTCGAGTAATAGGGTGTTGTTGTTGTTATATGCTATTTTAATCTATTTTGTAATAAAGCAATATAATTTTTATAATCACTGCCTCATGATATACCCACAAAATCTGCCTTTTTTTTGAGAGAGCTCTTTAACTCTCTCAATCCTTCCGTATATCCATTGGATGTTGGCATAGTGGGCATTCTCCCTTTCTATATTAGTATACAGGATTTATATAGCGCCAATAGTTTGCACAGCTCTTTACAATGTGAGGGCAGACAGTACAGTTTCAATACAATACAGGAGGAATCAGAGGGCCCTGCTCATTAGAGCTTACAATCTAAGAGAATTAATTAAAAGCTGATCATTGTAAGCACCCCTGTCACTGGTAAATGGTTTGTCCCAGCCCTCTAACTGCCATTTTGGCTGAATAACTTAGTGGCAGGATTACAGATGACAATAAAAGAAATAAACAGCGTAAAATAGAAAACGAATGCAGCCATCCCATCTAAGAATTGATGAGCTGCAACGTATTACATTTTTGTTTTGGGGTCTAACCCTTTTGCTGCTACAGCCATTATTGTGTTTTTGTTTTTATGCACAAAGTTAAAAAATAATTTTAAGCCTGAAGATGAGTGAAACCCCCAAAACATTATTTAACAGCAGCTTTGCAATCCTGAGTAGTGCTACCATATAAAACAGCTGAAGTCACATGGTAACCCCCCCTACATGAATTGTGCCCATAGGAAAGCCTATAATAAGGCTTGCCTATAGGTAGTGTTATTATCTCCTAACTGTGCGCCAATTAGAGATATTTACTGTACATGCAGCCAGTGACATCACTGGCGCATGCACTCTGAAGGAACGGCCATCCGTGCCGTTTCTTTAGAGCTCGGTGCCGTAAATGGCGGCTCTCGCGCGCATGCACACGAGAGTGATGCATCGCAGCTCCAGCCACTCAGACAGCCAGAGTCTGCGAACCCCTAAGAAAGATGGAAGCCTTGTCAGCAGTGACAGCTCGCTGCTGGAAGGGCTTCATTTAAGGAGAGCTTCACATAATGTGCTAGTATATGATGCGTACTAGCATATTATGGCTTTACTTTGCAGGTTAAAGAAAAAATTGTTGGCAGTTTACTACCGCTTTAATAAACCAAAATGCAGCCTCTGCATAATCAAAACTACACTGTATTGTCAAAAGTATTGGGACACCTGCCTTTACACGCACATGAACTTTAATGGCATCCCAATCTTAGTCCATAGGGTTCAATATTGAGTTGGCCCACCCTTTGCAGCTATAAAAGCTTCAACTCCACTGCACAAAGCAAGGTCCATAAAGACATGGGTGAGCGAGTTTGGGGTGGAGTAACTTGACCGGCCTGCACAGAGTCCTGACCTCAACCCAATAGAACACCTTTGGGATGAATTAGAGCGGAGACTGCGAGCCAGGCTTTCTCGTCCAACATCAGTGTCTCACCTCACAAATGCACTTCTGGAAGAATGGTCAAACATTCCCATAGACACTCCAAAACCTTGTGGATGGCCTTCCCAGAAGAGGTGAAGCTGTTATAGCTGCAAAGGGTGGGCCAACTAAATATTGAACCCTACGGACTAAGACTGGGATGCCATTAAAGTTCATGTGCGTGTAAAGGCAGGTGTCCCAATACTTTTGACAATATAGTGCATATCTATTGCTCTAGGCTGATCGTCCAAATAATGTGCAGTACACTAAACCTTTTGTAAGTCTACACAAAATACAGCAGTTAACTCAAGCATCTATAATATAACTGCAACCAGGGGCGGGGGAGAAGAGAGCGTGGCCCCTGGCCTGCATACATGCACCTGAAGAAGGGTGAGCTTGGCAGAAGGAAGACTCACATGCCTGAGGCTCTGTACAATGGGTGGGCCATGTGTATGGTAAACAGAGTGGCCCCACCCACAAGTCTGACAACTGTCTCCACCCTTCCATCCCCTATGTCCCGACTCTTCCCTCACTCCTCCCTCTTCCCACCCACATACAATTCCAGCCCCGCCCCTCAGGATTAATCCACCAGAGTGATTAGCCCTGAGAGAGCCCCAGCAGCTGGAAATACAAGTAAAGTCTGGGGGACAGCGTCCGGGATCTTCTGTACCCCCCCCCCCCCACAGAGAGCAACAATTACCCATCATAGTGTGTTTGCATTAAGGGAATTGTGAATGACTAAAGTGATATAAACCCTTTTACCACCACCAATGTAAGGCTTTACTGCAGAGAGAGTGTGGGGGGATTTACACATTATACTGTACATGCTGGAGGTCTGCTGCTAGAATTATTGCTCTCGCTCCGACGTTCACGACAATACCTCACATGTGTGGTGCGATCACCATTTACATATGTGCGTGGGAGTGACGTATGCGTTTGCATTTGTGCATCAGCACGGTGGGACGGAGGCGCTTTACAATTTTTAATTACTTATTTTATACAAAAAAAGTACACTTTTTTTTTTTTGGACTAACTTTATTGCTATCACAAGGGAAGAACAATATCCCTTTTGACAGCATGGGCCGTGACAGGTCCCTCTTTATGAAGAGATCTGGGGTCTATTAGACCCCAAATCCATGGGCGTAGTGTGAAGGGGTGCAGGGGATGCCATGGCTACCTCCCCTCTGCTACAGGAGGGCCCGTGTGGCCTCCCTTCCACATCAGATTTTACGCCACTGTGCCTGTGTGTAAGCGGCGGGGCCGGTACGTGAGAGTTAATATGTGACAGACAGACCACTCCCCTCCCCTCCGGCACCAGGTGGGATGGGGTCGCTTAGGGGAATGGGCGGGCCATCTGCTCTCCATTCTCTTTCACAGAATTTCGAGTCTCTGACTGCCTCCTGCCCCCCCCCCACCCCCGTCCTCAGTCATGGCGGGGCCCTGCTGGGGGTGCATGCTTTTAAGCTGGAGCCATCAGGAGCCGGAGATACTGCAAGCAGCAAGTTCATCAAGAGGTCCAGGGTTGCCAACCGCCAGTAAATTTACTGGCAGTTTGTAAAAATCAGTGATTTTTACAATTGTCTATAAATATCAGGGTCTGATAATTTGTCATGCTGTGCTGACTTTTTAAGTGTAAACCAGGCAAACTACTTGATATGGGTATTGTCAGTGTTTCCATGTTGGTTTAAAATATCAATTGTCTTAGAGTTTAATAGGAGTTCTGTTATTTTTCCATTTGCCAGTAAAAAATTGTGCTCTGCCAGTAAATTTTCCGTGCTTTGCCAGTAAAAAACGCTGTGGGAGGTTGGCAACACTGAAGAGGCCTGATGTGGGTAGGAGGGGAGGGGGATATGTGGAGGGGGTGCGAGTGCAAACATTCTAAAGTCCAGGACACTGACATGGCTGGAGGGCTTGTATACATTGAGGAGGACTGAGACTTCTCTGGACTCCCCCTGTACTGGGAACTTCCCATATGTGGGGCAGTGACAGGAGCCCAGCATTGGGGAGGGGGAGGTGAGTCCTGGACATGCTGGGACTTGTAGTGTGGTTCAGATGAATGTACAAATAGCAAGCGAATAATGTAGGAACATAATTAACAGGGATCATTAATACCCTAGCAGGGGTGTCAGACTGGTGGCCCTCCAGCTGTTGTGGAACTACAAGTCCCATCATGCCTCTGCCTGTGGGAATCACGCTTTTAACTGTCAGCCTTGCAATGCCTCATGGGACTTGTAGTTCCGCAACAGCTGGAGGGCCGCCAGTTTGACACCTGTACCCTACTGGATATTACAACTAAAAACACCAGTGCTGCACATAATTAAAAACATGCAAACAAAACAGAATAAATAGATAAAAAGGAAAAATTCCATATACAGCTCAAATTCAGCAATGAAGTTCAAGTGAACGTGCAAATAACAAATGTATACAGTTGTGCTCATAAGTTTACATACCCTGGCAGAATTCATGATTTCTTGGCCATTTTTCAGAGAATACGAATGAGAACACAAAAACTTTTCTTGCACTCATGGTTGGTGTTTGGCTGAAGCCGTTTATTATCAATCAACTGTGTTTACTCTTTTTATATCATAATGACAACAGAAACTACCCAAATGGCCCTGATCAAAAGTTTACATACCCTGGTGATTTTGGCCTGATAACATGCACACAAGTTGACACAAAGGGGTTTGAATGGCTATTAAAGTGGTCGTCAACCCGTGACAACCACTTTAACCTACAGGTAAGCCTATAATAAGGTTTACCTGTAGGTGCCCTGCATATCTCCTAAATCTGCACGGTTCAGGAGATATGCAGTGTTTTGCATGTGCCGATGTCATGTCGGCACAAGCACAGTGAAGAAACGACCCCCTGTGCCGTGACTGACGGCTCCTGTGCGCATGCGCGGGAGTGACGTCATGCGACTCCGGCCAGTCACAGAGCCGGAGTCGCGGCCCCGGAAGGAAGAGGGCCAGAAGATGGATGCAGCCTGGAGTGGGGACATCGCTGGATGCCGCAGGCTTTGCTTCCAGGTAAGTGGCACATAATGGGCTACTGTGCGATGCATAGTAGCCCATTATGCTTCTACTTTACAGGGTTATATTGAGGAAGTAAACCCCATCTGGGTTTACTTCCTCTTTAAAGGTAACCATTCTCACCTGTGATCTGTTTGCTTGTGATTAGTGTGTGTATAAAAGGTCAATGAGTTTCTGGACCCTGGCAGACCCTTGTATCTTTCAATCAGTGCTGCACTGACGTTTCTGGATTCTGAGTCATGGGGAAAGCAAAAGAATTGTCAAAGGATCTGCGGGAAAAGGTAGTTGAACTGTAACAAACAGGAAAGGGGTATAAAAAGATATAAAAGGAATTTAGAATGCCAATCAGCAGTGTTCAAACTCTAATCAAGAAGTGGAAAATGAGGGTTCTGTTGAAACCAAACCACGTTCAGGTAGACCAACTAAAATTTCAGACTCAGAATCCAGAAACGTCAGCGGAGCACTGGATGAAAGATGCAAGGGTCTGTCAGGAGTCCAGAAACTCATTGACCTTTTATATACACTTACTAATTACAAGCAAATAGATCAAAGGTGAGGATGGTTACCTTTAATAGCCATTCAAACCCCCTTTGTGTCAACTTGTGTGCATGTTATTAGGCCAAAATCACCAGGGTATGTAAACTTTTGATCAGGGTCATTTGGGTAGTTTCTGTTGTCATTATGATTTAAAAAGAGTAGACACAGTTGATAACAATCAATAGTACCCTCCTGAATATTGCAACTAAAAGCACCAGTGCTGCAAATATTAAAAATTGTGCAAACAAAGCAAGATAATTCCACATGCAGATAAAGTTCATTAATGCAGTAGTAATATCCAAATAACGTGACCCTGCTGGAAATTGCAACTAAATGTACCAGTGTACCAATGTATGTAAATAAAGATCTGAAATAACTGTTTAGCTACTTGGAGTTTCTTGATGCTTGGTGGAGGTGGCAGGTGGTAGTGGGGGGGCTCCAGGTCAACTTTTGCATTGGGGCCCACAAGCTTCCAGCTACGCCTCTGCCCAAATCCCTCCTCTGGCCACCAGTGCAGCCGATCGGACACAGATCGGTCTGATCAGCTGCTTTTCTGGCTGCTGGTGGGCAGGTAAACAAAGAGGCAGAACCGGAAGTGACAGCAGTTTTTTCTCTCAGTTTCCAGGGTTGCAGAGACAGGGGAATGACGTCAGTTCCTCTCTTTCTGTGTAGTGCAGCCATCTCCGCCGGCAGAATCGCTCTCGGGCACCGCGATCTACGACAGAGCCCGGGAGAGGTGGCAGGGGACCCCCTTCCGCCACCCAAAGAACTGATCAAGTGGCTAATTAGCCACTCGGGTCACATCTGCATGTTAGGGAATCGCCAGCTAAAAGCATATCTACCGGAATGATGCCTGTAGGTGCAGCCATTATTCTGGTATAATCACTGAAACTGGAGGATGTCCATGGACGGGATGTGGTTAAAGCGTCACCTATGGAAAATATAGGGTACTGAAGTTTGTCCCCATTTCAGGGGAGCACACAAATTTAAGGTTTGACATGTTGGGCATCTATTTACTTAGTGCAACCTTGTCTTTTATATTTTACCTAAAAATTGGGTATTTTATTGCCAGTTGTGGCCCGTCCATACAGGGGCGCATGGGCACCACCCTCCCTATGCATGTGTCCAGCCCAATCTACATGCGGGGTGCCGGATGCATGGATTACAATGCTTTTGTTTTTTTTTAAGCACATGATTAGAGCCTGAGGCTCTAATTGGCTTAGAAAAAGGGTGGGCTCAGGGCGCAGAGCACTGCGCCCCAAGCCCACCCACTTGTGTGTCAATAGCAAATTAACATATGCTATTGTCTTTCTGATTCTCCTCCCCGTCAATCAGGAGGCAGTTCCTGAGACCCGATTAGCCAGGCAGTCTTAGGACTCCCAGCTAATCAGGTCTCAGTCAGGACCCACTTCCTGTTGGGCCTGGAGGAGAAGTGATGACCCCGGAGCAAGGAGCCGCAGCCCGGATCCATGTCTGCCTGACCTGCCTCCTTCCTAAGGTAAGGAGGCCTCTGATCACTGCCGCATTCCCATCCGTCTTCTGTAGGGGGGGGATCGCCACATTCCCATCCATCTCCTGTGAGGGGGGGATCGCCACATTCCCTTCTGTCTCCTGTGGGGGGATCGCCACATTCCCGTCCGTCTCCTGTGGGGGGGGTGGGATCACCACATTCTCATCTGTCTCCTGTGGAGGGGGGATCACCACATTTCCCTCCATCTCTTGCGTGGGGGAGAATGTGGTGTGGGTTTGCTACCCCCCCCCAAAATATTGAGCACCAGCCACCACTGTTTACTGCACTATTGAGCCCTAAGATTCACTTTAGTGACATTTTTTGTGAAATTTTGTGTTTCCTAGACCTTTGTGCTAATATTGTGTAACATAAAAAAATTGGAACTACCACAATTTTATTCTCCAGGGTGCAAGCTTTCAAATAATGTTTGCTTTTAATTTTTTTAAATGCGTGTGCAAATAAAAATACAAAAACCGCTTTGATAGCTAAAGGGTTAAAATAATTGTGCCCCAAGACAGTGTTCACCCCCCCATGCCACTTGTTAGATAAGCACTCTTGTCACTCCTTGGCTGGTTGGAGGAGGGGAGCCGCATTCCCTTACTGACATTTCAGGCTTTCCTGCATTGTTGGCAGATAAAGGAACTGACAGACCAATGAGGAAGAAACACATACAAAGCCAACTGAACTTTACATCATCAACACAAAATATCTGAAGAGTCTTAACCACTTCAGCCCCGGAAGAATTTTGCACTTTAGGACCAGAGCACTTTTTGCGATTTGGCGCTGCGTCGCTTTAACTGACAATTGTGCGGTCGTGCGACGTTGTACCCAAACAAAATTTGAGTCCTTTTTTTCCCACAAATAGAGCTTTCTTTTGGTGGTATTTGATCACCTCTGCGTCATTTCTGATCGCCGCTATAAACAAAAGAAGAGCGACCATTTTGCAAAAAAACCCAAATTTCTTACTTTTTGCTAAAATTCAAATCCAAAAAAAAAGTATAATTTTTTTTTTTTTTCACAGTTTTTGGCCGATTTATATAATTCCTCATATTTGCGATAAAAAAAATTGCAATTGGTGTTTATTGATTGGTTGGCGCAAAAGTGTCCGCGTTTACGGATGGTGAGAATTCATTTCTGGGTTTTTTTTTTGATTTTTTTTTTACTAGTAATGGCGGCGATCTGTGATTTTTAGCGGTACTGCGATATTGGAGCAGACATGTCGGAACATTTTGACACTTTTTTGGGACCAATGACATTTATTCAGCGATCAGAAATTTAAATGTCCACTGATTACTGTATAAATGTCATTGGCAGTGAAGGGGTTAACCTGCAGGGGGAGATCTAGGGGTTAACTGTGTTCCCTGGGTGTGACCTTACTGTGGGGGGGTTGGGCTAACATGGGCATGAGAGATCTAACTGATCCCAGTGACAAGGATCAGTAGATCACCCATGCCCCACTGACAGGGCGGGGAACCGCCGTGTTTACATCCCCGTTCTTTCCCTGTAGCCGCTCATCGCGGCTCGCCGGCGGACATCGGGTCCGCCCGAGCTGCGGGCACACTCCCCAGGAGTGCGGCGGGTGCGCGCGCGCGCCCCCTGGTGGCTAAATGCGAATCGCCGCTTATTTACGGCGATTCGCGCAGGGCTCCCCGACTGCCGCCGTGAAAAGACGGCGCGCGGTGGGGAACCAGTTAAAGTTTGTTTTTATAAGAAATCAGCTACAGCCTGAGTAGAAAAGCCCGTCCCCGGCCAACTTAATGCAGAGAAGCAGGGCTGCTGTTAGAAATCACAGGGCCCCGTACAACCTATCTGAAAGGGCCCCCCATCCCCTATCAAATGTTCTCTGATGAGCAATTCAAATGCTGACAGTTCTTCAGAGAGCAAAGCACATGCAAACCAGCCCTTCATTTTCTTTTCAACTTATTTTTTTAAATTTTATTTTTTTAACTGCCCTGTTGGAGGTGGGGGGGGGGGGGCTTTGGTGATGTTTCACTTTTGGAACAGAGAAAGGGAATGAGGACATAGATTCCTCCATCCCCTGCTCTACAGTCTCAGATGTAGAGATGAATAAATGCAGAGCGTTTAGAGGCTTCCTGTTCATTCACAAGCTGAAGCATAGTAAACACAGTTTACTATGCTCCCGTGATGAATGAACACAGGAGCGATCAGTACTGATCACTCACTGATCTTTCAGAAAAGGAAGGGGCTGATAAATATGACATATTTTCTGGCCCCTGTTCTCAATTCTGAAATAATCCCCTGTGTGTGCCCAGCAGCTGCCAGCAGGAGGGAGAGGAAATGAGGGAAGCCGGCAGCACTGCGAAGGAAAGGGTACACAGGGGACCAAAACAGCAGGTGAAAGGGGGGGTTCACAGGAGGGCCCAGACAACAGGGGGGTGGTGGTGATCAGAACAGTGGAAGGGGGTGAAGTTGCAGATTCTTGAAACTGATCCCCTTGCAGTGAAGCATGGAGGGAAGGGATGGAGGAGAAGCTGCTAGTGGTGCAGGGGGAGCCACAAGAGGAACAGTGTCAGCAATAAGGCAGTACAGCCAACTTTCCTGCTTAGCAGGTGCCCTGGCCTTCCTTTTGCACTAATGGGACCTGGGCCCAGGACAGGAGGGCCAGCTGTACTGCCTCATCAGTGACCCTGCAGAGAAGGGCCCTTGTTCTCTGTGTGGAAACAGTGGTCTCTCTGCAGAGGACCAATTCACCCCCTGCTAAAGCTTTCAAATCAGCTGGATGCTTGAGTTTTACTGATTGGAGGGAGCAGTGTAAGTTATTTGTTAAGGAGAGGGGCGGAAAGCAGGCCATGGCGTCCTTAACAACTGATGAGTCATCAGCTGTCAACGGGCTTTCCCGCTGACAGCTGAATAATAAAAAAAAATCTTCCAGTAAACTATTTAATAAAAAAAAAATGGCGTGGGGGCACCCCTCAAACTCCATACCAGACCCTTATCTGAGCATGCAGCCTGGCAGGTCAATATGGGGAGGAGCATATGAGTGGCACAGAGAAAAACACAGTTTTTGACAATTCCTTGATTAAAAAAATAAATCTATTGTCAATCACACCGCCCGCCGCACACGAAAAAGAAAAAAAAAATGCTCCTGCCGTCCATGAAAGCTGGCTGCCTGCCTACTGCTCAGTTCTTATTTGGGTAATGGGCGGGACCACCTGGTGACGTCACCTGGTAGCGATGCCCACTTGTGATGTCACTGACCCAGCATGCATCGGTCTGGCACCTTCATTCCGGGACAATACAAATTGGCAACTAAAAAAAAGTATCAAAAATCATCTTTTTTTTGGGAAGGGGGGAGGGGTCCCTGAATGGCAGTTTGGAAATGTGGTCACCCTACACAGAGCTCCCCCTGACAATAGCTTCATTAGCTTTTCTCTCCAGAAGGACAACACCATCTTTGTTCAGGCATCATCCAGGGATCTACTTCCTGGACTCAGAGACAACACAGTCATGGAAATCCTGAGCCTGTGCAGTTCTTGGCTGTGATTCACAAATGCCTGACACCTATCAGTCCCTGCTGCAGCCTCTCACCTTAGGCCTCATACACATGGGCGTTTTTTGACGCCACATTTTTGTGCGTTTTTTGCAGCTCTCCGTGTTATTCAATGGCCCCCTAAAAATGCTGACGTTTTTGAGCAGTAGAGGCGTCGGTGTTAGTGAGCTGTAACTAAAACCCACGGCCAGCGGGTTCCGAGGCTGTAGCGTTTTTGCGTTTTTGACGCTGAGCCCGCAAAATGCTGTTTAACGCCGTACCGACGTTAACCGGCGTTTTTAGGTTAAAAAATAGCAGAGGAATGTTTTTTTTTCTAAAAAACCGCCTATTGACGCTGACGACGTTGCAAAATGCAGAAAAAAAATGCAGATTTTTCCCTGACGCCGGGCCCGACGTTTTGCTAATTTTTTTTCATACGCCCGTGTGCATGAGGCCTTATGCTACCAAGTTACAGAGTACAGCCTGATCACTGGGGGGGAGGAGACTGAGGAAACACTTCCTCCTGCCTTGCAGCTGACTGATGACATCATCTCAGCCTAGGCAAAGTAACTGACTGGAGACCAAGGATGGATTGTTAAAGTGGTGGTCAAGTCATGACAACCACTTTAAACTACAGGTAAGCCTAGAATAAGGCTTACCTGTAGGTCACGGGAATATTTCCTAAACGGTTTAGGAGATATCCCCTGTATCTTCATGTGCCTACGTCATCGGCACATGCCCACTGAAGAATCGGCACTCGGGGTAGCCCAGGGTGCCGTTTCTTCTGTATTTGTGCCGTAAATGGTGGTTCCCTTGCGCATGCGTGGGAGTGACATCAGCGCGGCTCCGCCAATCACAGCGCTGGAGCCCGCACTGTGATTGGATGGAGCCGCAGACCCAGAAGAAGGATGTCGCCGGTCACAGTGGTGTGCCGAGACCGCTGCAACAGTTCGTTCTAAGGTAAATGTTTCATAATGAGCTAGTATGCGCTGCATACTAGCTCATTATGCTTTTGCTTTGCAGGTTTTTTTTTTTTTGTGGGGGCGGCTTTACAACCACTTTAATGATAGAAGGTGAAACTTTTCTGAACAATGATTCAGTTACTGTATCCCATAGGTGTGCGCACCCCAAAGCTCAAACACACATGCACTGGACATTGAATGAATGGGAAGTGCCCTGTGCTGAGCATCTTCCTGGTCATTCACAAAGGGAAGCATAGTAAACACAGTCTACTATGCTTTGCTTATGAATGAACACAGTATATCTGATATCTGAATTCACAGAGTTCCCCTTTTACATCTGAATCTGCAGAGTTTCCCCTATACACTCGAATCTGAAGAGTTTTCTTACACTGTGGGGGGGGGGGGGTGGCTCTGCAGACTCTGATGTAAGGGAAAGCTCTGGGAACTCTGACATAGAGGATGCTCTGGGAACCTAGATGTAAGGGGCAACACCGAGAACTCTGATATATGGAGAGGAGACTGATGTAAGGGGAAACACTGCAGCCTCTGGTGTAAAGGGGAGCTCTGATGTAAGGGGTGCTCTGAGAACCCTGATTTACCTTAGTGTACTCACTCAGAGGCAGGAGAGAGAAGGGGGGACTTCAGTCAAGGACAGGGATGGATGGGGAGCTCACTCACCCCTTGACAGTCAGCACCTCTCATCCAGATGTATCTGCGGATGCTGGGGTTCAAATTTCCCACCCCCACTTTCTTTTTCTGAGTCATAGCTAAGTGGACATACACAGCGGGGTAGGTAACAATGTTGGGGGCTGGGGTAACTGTTAGTGCTGGCTTTGGACAGTGTGAAAGAGATCGTAACAGACACTCTCTGCTTAAACTACCCTGCTGGGAAGCCATAGTCCTGTCTGAATAATGTGTCCGGGTGAATCCTGGACAGGTGGCAACCCTATCCGCAACATCCCACTCAGCGGACAGGGGCAGCGGATAGAAGGGAAGCCAGCAGCACAGCAGGGGGAGATGCAAGAGAGGGGGAAGCTTAGCCAGGAGGGGGAATCGGCACAGCATGAAGTGATTAGGGTGTGCCCAGGCACATCTGGCACACCTCCTGCACACGCCTATGCTGTATCCTGTGACATGTCAGGAAACACATTTAGGCTGGGTTCACACTAGTCCGATTCTCGGACCGACATGAGGAGCACAAGTCGCATTACGTCACAAAAACAATGATTCCCTATGAGAGCCGTCTTAACTGGTCTGACTTGTGTTTTTCAAAGTCGGACCGACTTTGAAAAAGGTTCCTGTATTACTTTTGTCCGACTTTGATCCGACTTCAGCCCATTGAAAGGCATCGGATCAAAGTCGTAGCAGTGTCTTCACTGATCTGACTTTGGCATGCGACTTGTGCTCTGGGGATCATGAAGGGGAACTCCACGCCAAATTAAAAAAAAAATGGCATGGGGTTCCCCTCCAGGAGCATACCATGCACTTTGGTCTGGTATAGATTTTAAGGGGAACCCCACGCCGAAAAAACGGCGTGAGGTTCCCCCCCAAATCCATACCACACCCTTATCCGAGCACGCAGCCCGGCAGGCCAGGAAAGGGGGTGGGGACGAGCGAGCGCCCCCCCCCTCTTGGACCATGCCAGGCCGCGTGCCCTCAACATGGGGAGTATGGGTGCTTTGGGGCAGGGGGAGCTCTGCGCCCCCCACCCCAAAGCACCTTGTCCTCATGTTGATGAGGACAAGGGCCTCTTCCCGACAACCCTGGCCGTTGGTTATCTGGGGGCCCTTAACAAGAGGGCCCCCAGATGCTGGCCCCCCACCCTATGTAAATGAGTATAGGGTACCCCTACTCATTTACCTGGAAAGAAATATGTACAAAAAAAACACACTACACAGGTTTTTAAAATATTTTATTAAATCAGCTCCGGCGTCTTCTCCCCTCTCCGGTGTGTTCTTTCTTCGGCTCTTTTGCGGGGTCTTCCATCTTTTGAGGGGTCTTCTTTCTACTCCTTCTCTGCGGCATCTTCTGCTCTTTTGCCGGTCTTCCCCGCTGTCCCCCTTCCCTCTGTTCTTCCTCTCTTCTTCTCATGTTGACACAACGCGTTCTCCTTCACAAATGCCCTCTCCGCTGTGTGCTGTGCCTTATATTGGCATGGGGCGTGGCCACCAGATGACATCGCCCCTGGAGGCCACACCCCATATGATGTCACAGCTCCGCCCCAGGATGTGACATCAGCTGATTTAATAAAATATTTTAAAAAGCTGTGTAGTGTTTTTTTTTGTACATATTTCTTTCCAGGTAAATGGGTAGGGGTACGATGTACCCCATACTCATTTACATAGGGTGGGGGTCCGGCATCTGGGGGCCCTCTTGTTAAAGGGGGCTTCCAGATTCCGATAAGTCCCCGCCCGCAGACCCCGACAACCAACGGCCAGGGTTGTCGGGAAGAGGCCCTCATCAACATGGGGACAAGGTGCTTTGGAGTGGGGGGAGCAGAGCCCCCCTACACCAAAGCACCCATACTCAACATGTTGAGGGCACGCGGCCTGGTACGGTCCAGGAGGGAGGGGGCTGCTCGCTCGTCCCCACCCCCTTTCCTGGCCTGCCGGGCTGCATGCTCGGATAAGGGTCTGGTATGTATTTTGGGGGGGACCCCACACTGCTTTTTCGGCGTGGGGGTTCCCCTTATCACCCGTACCAGACCAAAGGGCCTGGTATGCTCCTGGAGGGGGACCCCATGCCAGTTTTTTAAAATTTGGCGTGGAGTTCCCCTTCAAGATCTCCAGAGCACAAGTCGCATGCCAAAGCCGGATCAGTGAAGACACTGATACGACTTTGATCCAACTTCAATGCCTTTCAATGGGCTGAAGTCGGATCAAAGTCGGACAAAAGTAGTACAGGAACCTTTTTCAAAGTCGCTCCGACTTGGAAAAACACATGTCGGAGCAGTTAAGACGGCTCTCATAGGGAATCATTGTTTTTGTGACGTAATGCAACTTGTGCTCTTCATGTCGGTCCGAGAATCGGACTAGTGTGAACCCAGCCTAAAGGGATGAGGTGGCAACCCTAGTGACCGGTCCAAGTTTGTGACATGGGTGTAATCGTGAGGTTTCCTCTGACACCCAGGAACCCGGGCTCTCTTGTACATAAGGTGATGAAATAGAATTATGTGACGCACACACAAATGTGAAAGTGAAAGTAACTGTTTCTATTTCTGGAAATCGAAGTGACTTTACACACCCTGTCCTGTGTACAGACATCTTCAGGAGAAGACGAGAAAACAACGATTGATAACGAGAGACCTCACTGATCGATCGATCGATCTTCCTATCCTCATACATACAGACAGATGGCAGATCAGCCGCAATCACCTGAAGGAGATCAGAGACCCCAGGAAATGGCAGCACCAGGGTAAGAAGAGGAAGCATTGAAGGGAGAGGGGGCACTGCAGGAAGACGATCTAAATACTTCATACAGATCTCAGTGTACACTTTGTAATATAACCATTTCTATGTGTGCTGCGTGCTTCAGGAAAGTCTCTTTAACCCCTTCAGCCCCCGGAAGGATTTCACACTTTAGGACCAGAGCACTTTTTGCAATTCGGCGCTGCGTCACTTTAACTGACAATAGCGCGGTCGTGCGACGTTGTAAACAAACAAAATTTGCGTCCTTTTTTCCCCACAAATAGAGCTTTCTTTTGGTGGTATTTCATCCCCTCTGCGTCATTTCTGATCGCTGCTATAAATAAAAAAATAGTGACAATTTTGCAAAAAAAAAACAATATTTCTTACTCTTTGCTAAAATACAAATCCCAAAAAAATAAAAAAAACATTTTTTTCATCGGTTTTGGCCGATTTATATTCTTCCTCATATTTGTGGTTAAAAAAATCGCAATCGACGTTTATTGATTTATTGGTTTACGCAAAAGTTGCCGTTTTTACGGATGATGAGAATTCATTTCTGGGGTTTTATTTATTTTTTTATATTTTACTAGTAATGGCGGTGATCTGCAATTTTTAGCGGTACTGCAATATTGCGGCGGACATGTCGGACACTTTTTTTGGGACCATACAGCGATCAGTGCTATAAAAATGCACTGATTACTGTGTAAATGTCATTGGCAGTGAAGGGGTTAACCTGGAGGGGGCGCTCTAAGGATTAACCGTGTTCCCTCACTTTGTCCTAACTGTATGGGGGCCGGGCTGGCAGGGGGAGGGGAGTGATCGCTGCTCCCATATACAGGAAGCCTGTGATCACATCCCTCCCCCCCCAGTCAGAACAGAGATCCATGTTTACATACACCGACCTCCGTTCTCTCACTGCGGGGGGGGGCATTGCAGGTAGTTGGCGGCGTTTGAGTCCGCCCTACCCGCTCCCTGCCCCCCCCCCCCAGACACAGTGGGTGCGTGCGCGCTCACAATGCTAGTTATCGCGGCCGCCATCAGGTGACGGCAGTTCGCAATAACGAGCCACCTTGCCTCCTTCATGCTGCGGTGGGCGGTCAGCAAGTGGTTAAAGTGGTTGTATCCCCTTACAGAAAAAGAAAACACCTGCAAGGCAAAGGCATAATGAGCTAGTATGCACCGTGGAGACGTCACTCCCGCGCATGCGTGGGAGCCTGTCTTTACGGCGGACTTTCCGGCTTGGTCCAACGCTATGCACCGTGCCTTCGCCGGAACATCACTGCGCATGCGCCTGCTGACGTCAACGGCGCTTGCAGTGAGAATATCTCCTAAACCATACAGGTTTAGGAGATATTAATTTTATCTACAGGTAGGCCTTATTATAGGCTCCCCTGTAGGTAAAAATATAATTTTAGGGGATACAACCGCTTTAAGGATGAGATTAGATCCACCAGATGATAGCAGCCTGCCAGCCCAATCAGCTGTAGACATTGAATTTTGTCTTATGTGGCTGGGGGGTGGAGATGCTGGTGACATCATGGACCTAATATGGCCACTTTGCATTTTGCCACTTTGCATTACTGTACGCAAACTACAATTTTATGATTTTCCCCCCACAAATAGAGCTTTCTATTGGTGGTATTTAATCACCACTGGGTTTTTTTATTATTTGCTAAACAAACAAAAAAAAGACCGAAAAGAAAGAAAAACATTTTCTTAGTTCTGTTATAAAATTTAGCAAATAAGTAACTTTTGGGCACTGATAAGGAGGCACTGATGGGCACTGATAAGGAGGCACTGATGGGCAGTGATAAGGAGGCACTGATGGGCACTGATGAGGAGGCACTGATGGGTACTGATAAGGAGGCACTGATGGGCACTGATAAGGAGGCACTGATGGGCACTGATAAGGAGGAACTGATGGGTACTGATAAGGAGGCACTGATGGGCAGTGATAAGGAGGCACTGATGGGCACTGATGAGGAGGCACTGATGGGCAGTGATGAGGAGGCACTGATGAGGAGGCACTGATGGGCACTGATAAGGAGGCACTGATGGGCAGTGATAAGGAGGCACTGATGGGCACTGATAAGGAGGCACTGATGGGTACTGATAAGGAGGCACTGATGGGCACTGATAAGGAGGCACTGATGGGCACTGATAAGGAGGCACTGATGGGCACTGACAGGCAGCAGTAATTGATAGCACAGATGAGGCTGCACTGATATTCAGGATGCTGATGCTCATTGTCCTGATTACTTGTGTACACATCCCGTCACACTTGCCAGTTACTGGTTCTCCTCTCCTCGCGCTGTGACAGCTCATAAGGAAAGGAATGTTGATAACTGGCAAGTGTGTTTACAGTAGGGTTGCCACCTCATCCCTTTAAACCCGAACACATATTAATTACACAGGTCCTGTCAGGTCTGTGGAGTCGGTAGATAAATGTTCCGACTCCTCGGTTTTTTGTACTTCCGACTCCGACTCCTGTATTAATATGCGAATGTATTTTATACATTCCTTGAAGGAAAGAAAGTCAACATACATGTCATTACCACAGGACTACTGGCTGGGAAGCCAACAGTCTACTGTAGTAGCAGCAGGCATAAACATCAGGAACATGAACTTTACCAATTCAAAAATACAAACCACATTATTTGGATGTTTTAGAACAAAAACAAAGCTCATCTATATGAACCAAAATCTGTAAAACCTAGAAATGGTTTATATTAATCTTGAAATGTATTTATAGGCTTAGCAAATGCAAATCAATTCAATGTAGAGTTCTAAGGAAGAGAATTGCCTCTGCCAGATCCTCTTTCATAGAGGCTCTTAAGTCAGACTTTATTATTTTTAGGGCTGAAAATAATCTTTCGACACTGACTTGGGTGGGTGGCATTGCAGTAACTATTCTGGCCACATCACTAACGATCTCTGGATAAACAAGGATGGCTTCTTCAACAGTAAGTTTTGATGAGCGATCATACTTTTCAACTTCGTTTAGTGCTTTATAAAACTCCTGTTGGAATTTTTTTATTTGGACATTTACTGGTTCTGTAACGCTTATGAGACGTCGCTTTCCTTTAGCAACTTCCATTTTGTCTAAGAAGGAATCAAAGTCTAATTCTTTGTATGAAGAAGGTGATCCTGAGTTACCACTATTGCTTAAAAGAACTTCATCCTGTGGAGGTATTTCAGGTCGTAATCCCTTCAGGAGTCGGAGTCGGTGCATTGTTTGCCGACTCCGACTCCAGGTACCCAAAATTTCCTCCGACTCCTCGACTCCAACTCCACAGCCCTGGGTCCTGCGGCTCATTAAGGTGGTAATTAAACTCACTTGGTGCCTCATCTGCATTAAAGTGGCCTCAGAACAACCTGTGTAATTCATATGTGTTAAGGGTTAAAAGGGATGAGGTGGCAACTCTAGTTTACATGTGATCAGTTGGGATTGGACACAGCTGATCACATGGTAAACGGCCACTGTGGTTGGCCCTTAACTGCAGTCACAGAGCGCGCTGGATGTGCACACCAGCGGGCACACAGGAGGTTGGGGCATGGTTCTTGGAGGACGTCCATGGACGCCCTCCCGGAACAACAGAGCAGTGCTGTAGTTTTCTTTCAGCTATAACGCAGGTCTAAAGTGGTTAAAGGAGAAGTATGGCCAAGCTCTTTCGGTAGGGTGACCAGCAGGGGCGTTGCTAGGGGGTGGCTATTGGGGCTATAGCCCCGAGTCTGGAGCCCATAGCCCCGAGTCTCTTACCGGGTGGGTGCAGTTCTGCAATTAGCAAGTATGTCTCTCTGGGGACCCTGATGTAAGGGGAATCCAAACTCAGGTATGTAACAATATTTATATATATACACACACATGTATATTATATACATGTGTATGCGCACTCAAGCGTATGACTTTCTTTACTTTGCTGCTATGGGCTCTAGCCCCAGATCTTTTGTAGACCTAGCAACGCCCCTGGTGACCAGACGTCCCAGGTTTCAGGGGACATTCCCCAGACTGAGGACACAGGTCTGTCCCTGGTTTTGTCCCTGGATTGGATATAAACAGGGGCCTGGGCAATTTCAAGACAGTGCAGAATTAAAAAAAAAAAAAAAATCGGAATTACACCCCCCGTTCTGCCGCTCCTACTAGCTTGGAGGGGGGGGGGGGGTGCAATTTGTTCATTTTCTGTGCACCTTTTGTGCTGCACAGGATCATGTGTATATATATATGTGTATATATGTGAATATATATATATATATATATATATATATATATATATATATATATATATACACGTGATCCTGCATTTTTGGGTATCAGAGCCGATCAGCGGATCCGGCGGACTCCGTGTCCGCCAGTACACTCCGATCGTTCTGTACTCAAGCAGAACAAGGCAGATTACTATTTTGTCAGTATGGAAGACATTGATCCTGGGTTCCTGCAAAGCAAGGACAGGGATCTATGCCTTCCCTTAGTAAAAGTCCCTCCCCCACAGTGAGAAAACACTGATCAGGCACACATTTAACCCTTTCATTGCAGTGTCATTAGTACAGTGAAAGTGCATATTTTTAGCACTGATCACTATATTAGTGTCACTGGTTCCCACAAAGTATTGAAAGTGTAGCTTAGTGTCCGATTTGTCCGCTGCTGGGGCAGATGCAGCATCTACATAGCTAAATGTGAATGTTTACAGGATTTTTTTAGAATCCCACACTTCTTTTAAGGCCATATTAGATGAATGATGGCACCAGCATCTCTACCCCTTTGTTAGGTACAGTTTCAAGGCAGGGAATTCTATGGCTGCAGCTGATTGGACCACCAGCCTGCTATCATGTGATTGGGTTCAGCTTATCTTTAAACTGCTGCTGACTGCATAATGCATATACTGTATGCAGCACCAGGAAAAGTTGGCTTTAACGCCCAGCTGCCTCACGCGGTGACCTGAGGTTGTGTGGTGGGAGTGCGCTCCTAGCATGCTGATCATGCTGTTAGCAATGGCTCTCAGCCACAGCTTCTGCAATATTGTATTCTATCTTTTCATGTGACAACACTGAAGAAATGACAGTGGAACCTGTCCTATTAAACCGCTGTATGATCTTGGCTACCGTGCTGCAGCTCAATTTCAGGGTCTTGGCAATCTTCTTATAGCCGAGGCCATCTTCATGTAACAATTATTTTTCCTGATCCTCAGAGAGTTCTTTGCCAAGAGGTGCCATGTTGAACTTCCAGTGACCAATATGAGAGAGTGAGAGCGATAACACCAAATTTAACACACCTGTTCCCCATTCACACCTGAGACCTTGTAACACTAATGAGTCACATGACACCAGGGAGGGAAAATGGCTAATTTGGCCCAATTTGGACATTTTCACTTAAGGGTGTACTCACTTTTGTTGCCAGCGGTTTAGACATGAATGGCTGTGTGTTGAGTTATTTTGAGGGGACAGCAAATTTACACTGTTATACAAGCTGTACCCTCACTACTTTACATTGTAGCAAAGTGTCATTTCTTCAGAGTTGTCACATGAAAAGATAGAATAAAATATTTACACAAATGTTAGGGGTGTACTCACTTTTGTGAGCTACTGTATATGATAGAGAAGCCATTCTGCCTCCTTGGCATTTAAGTAAAACTAAAGGCTGCATTTTGTTTTTGTGTTGGATAGAGTAGAGAGGGATTAGAACAAGTTAGGTTTTATTGCTGTCTGTGTCCCCTGTTAGGGAGATTCACCCTCTCTATTTGTCCTGGTGACTGTTATCCCTGAGAGTCAAATTTAAAGAAAATCCCAAATTTTGGGATGTCACCAGAACAGAAATAGAGGGGAAAACTTCTAATGGTGGCAGCCAGGGATTCCATCTCTTTGGAGGGATTTTCTCTCACTTTCTGTTTCACTTTGAGACAGAAAGAGTGGGGAAATCTCCACAATGGGGACAAAGGGGGGCAGGACGGAGCCACGGCTCTGTGTATAAATGTACACATATAGCAGTGGCTCGGGAGCAAGCCTGCTTGCGTGCCCCCACACCAAGCTGCTTGCTATGGGGGCACTCGACAGGAGGGAGGAGACAGGAGCTTCAGTGGGGGACCAGAGAAGAGGAGCATCGGGGCTGCTCTGTGCAAAACTACTGCACAGAGCATGTGAGTATTACAGCAAGCAGACCTATTTTACCACTCTTATTAACACCTTCTCATCCAGTCCCCATCAACTCTTCTCTACCTTCAATTCCCTACTTTGTCCTCCACCACCTCCATCCACTAACACACTCACTGCCCAGGAGATTGCTAATCATTTCAAAAGCAAGATTGACACAATTTGTGATGACATTTCCACTCTACGGGTATCTTCTCCAGTTAAGACTAGTGTTGAGCGAACCCGGACTGTAACGTTCGGGTCCGTACCGAACTTTTGGGTGTCCGTGGCACGGACCCGGACCCGGACATTTCAAAAATCGTTCGGGTATCATCCGTACCGACACTACCGAAGATTCCCGTTTGGTCACTTTGTGAACAACTAACCGACGGGACGTCGAAGAGTTGTGCACCTCATTTTATCGTCTTGGGGCCTGGCTTGGGCTTGCTAAAAACTTTACAGGCCCAGGCCCAGGCACGGTGCCTGTGGGTTTTCAAGCCATGCCTGGGCTTGCAATGTCAGGCCCAAGCGAGTTGTGATCAGAATTGACCTCTTCTATGGGCATCTCACCTTTACAGTAGTGTTTAACACAGTTAGAACGAAAACTTTACTAATCGTTAGAGGACCCGTCACTCACACAATCACCTACCTCCACCACCTCCTGTTTCATCCCTTAACTTCCATCTCTTCTCAACTACCCCTGACCTACTCTTCCACAATTATTCTCACCATTTTATCCAGACGAACGACATTATGAGTGTACGAGACACGTCATCAAAACGTGTCTCGTCGG
>BLSH010142085.1:109773-119998 GCA_018402905.1 Glandirana rugosa | reverse complement strand
TTTATTTTCCCTATCCCCATTTATTTGTAGGGCACTTGCCCTAGTTTGAAGATGATTTTAGAACAGTTATATGGCTTCTACCATTAATTAATACTTTTCAGACACAGTTTGAAGATGATCCACATTCACCTCCATTTTTGCTTTTTTTATGTTTTTATTTTTTTTAAAATATTTACAGTTATTTCCCTGTCCCCATTTTTTTGTAGGGCACTTGCCCTACCCTTACCCCCATTTTACTTCCTTTTGCAGCCCTCTAGGGCTTTCCAGGACTTTGTTACAGCCATTTTTGTGCATAAAAGTTCGGGTCACCATTGATTTCAATGGGGTTCGTTGTCCGTGCGATCGTTCGGGTTCCGTCCGGACCCGGACTTTGTCCCGAAGTTCGGACGGACCAGCAGAACCCGAACTTCCAGAGGTTCGCTCAACTCTAGTTAAGACCCCATGTCAACAGGTACCATTGACAATATCCTTATTTAAACCTGCTACTATAGACGAAGTTGCTAAACTCCTTTCTATTTCCCACCTAACCACCTGTCCCCTGGACCCTATTCCTTCTCAAATACTACGGTCACCCTCTGACTCTATCACATCTTCAATCTCTCCCTCTCTTCTGGCATCTTCCCCAATACTCTAAAACATGCATTGAAAACTCCCATACTCAAAAATCTGTAGTTGGACCCTACCAATCTTAACAATCTACACCCTATGCTCCCCTTTTCCTTTAAACTCCTTGAACGTCTGGTCTACAACCAACTGAGTGATCACTTCATTGAGAATAACCTTCTTGATCCCCTTCAATCTGGATTGCGCCCTCAACACTCCACAGAAACTGCCCTTCTAAAACTCACAAATTACCTACTGTAGTTCTGTACGGTACTGCAAGTTTAACGCTGTATAGGTTTGTGCGTTACTGCAAGTTTAAAGCCATATAGTTCTGTGCATCACTGTACTTTTGACGCATTACATTGCAGTATATTATAGTGTATCCGTGGAGTGTGTCTGTGTAGTGTGAGTACTCAAATTAAAGTGCACCAAACTCCACTGTACATTGATTAAAGTGCATCTATGTACAGATTTCCACATCTTCTTTACATATGCTAATAAGTACCGCCACCTCCCTCCCAATAATGTGTGGGAGGACAACAAGGAGAGGCAGATGTTCCTGTGTCACTGTAAGGGGGCCAGCAACAAATGTGTCCACAGGCAAAGGTTGACATGGTGGTCAGTCCTCAGGCAGGGTATTATTTCCTCTTTTTAGTGAGTTTGCCCGTGCTATTCGGCCACAGCATTCAGATGAGGTGGTGGACTGGCCTACTAAACCTTCCTCATCCCCCTCATCCTATGTCACACAAGCAGAGACAAGTGTGCAGTCCCCTGCAGTTGCCAGAGTGGATAAACCTGCCTCATTGTCCACATCTACTCCTGCCATAACCCCAACATCAGCCATGGAGGAGTCAGCTGAGTTATTTGACCACAGCGTCAGCCACTTGCTCCTTGATGATGCCCAGCCATTCCTGGATTCAAATGTTGCTTCTGAGGTTGAAGATGACAGGAACATGAGCCTAGAGAGAGGGGAGAACACTGGTAGACAAATTGGCATTCATGTTTCCCCAGTCGCAGTGTATTGCCAAGTTGTCTGCAGTGGTAATGATGATGATGAAGATGGAGGAGATTGAGAGGATGATGATGATGATGATGATGATGAGGTCACTGATGTGACTTGGGTGCCAGATAGAGCAGAGGAGAAAAATGAAGGTGAGGCAGCACAACCCCAAGGAGGCCAACATCAAGAAAGAGTAGGGAGCAACCACCTTATTCCATCACATTCTGCAGCTGTTATCTCCCGGCCCACTTCCCAAAGCTCAGCTGTCTGGGCCTTTTTCAGCACATCTGCAGCAGATCGCACTGTTGCTATCTGCAAACAGTGTCTCGGGCACATCAAACATAGCAAAAACACCAGCCATTTGGGTACCACATGCTTAACAAGGCATTTAATGTTCAACCACTCAGCTCGTTGGCAAGAGCACCTAAAAGCCATACAAAAGTGGCACAGTTGTTGGGCTGCCCTGCATCCAGCGTGCTTTTAGAACGGGCATTCAGTGCTGCAGGAGGTTTCCTTACTGATCATAGAAAGCATCTGTCCACAGACTCCGTGGACCATTCGACTTTTATAAAAATGAATCGATCTTGGATTACCAGCTATGAAGCCCCTAATGCCGATGTCACCGATTAAGTGTTTTTGGGATGTGCAATCTCTACAGGACTTTGAAGCTGCCTAGCTTTGAGAGTGTACAATCATTTCATCTGGAAGAATGTTTTTGGTGTAGGTTTCATGGGCACAATTAACAACCAAAGACCAATTTTTCAGCACCTGTTTGACAGGTGCATATCATTGCAATTTTTTTTGTTGCCTTTATCAAGAGCACCTCTATAGGGTTATGATGGGAAGGCACCACTGACGCCAAAAGACCAATTTTTCTGCACCTGCTTGACAGGTGCATATCATTTGTAATAGAGAGAGTCCCTATCCCTATGGAAATGGAGAGGAAGGTCACACAGAGTTTGCATGTCGGCTGACTGCAAGACTACAGAGAGTAGATTTTAAATGGAGAAAACTGCTCTCGCAGTTTTCTCCGGATTTTGCTATTGCCGGATGGGACTCTGTAGTTTGGAGATCTCTAAGGGTCCTTTCACACACACGGACCATTCATCAGTTCATCAGTTCATCAGTTTATCAGTTCATCAGTTCATCAGTTTTTCATCCGTTTATTCATCCGTTTTTTTTCATCCGTTTTTTCATCAGTGGTCATCAGTTTTTCATCAGTTTTTTTTTACATCCACTACCAATGCAAAAACGGATGAAAAACTGACCGTTCGTCAGTTTACATCCGTTTTTCGTCCAATCCGTTTTTTTGAAAAATAGGACTTTCATCCGTTCAAATAAACGGATGCTGACGGAAGCGGATGAAAACTGATGCAAATACATGATCATCAGTTGTCATCAGTTTTTCCATAGAGATGCATTGATGTCCGTTTTTCATCCATCAACGGATGGATGAAAAACGGACAAACAGTCCGTGTGTATGAAAGGGGCCTTAGAGTCTTCGGTGGGATGGGATCTCCAACCCTGTGTCCCGGCCTTGTGGATATCCAGCAGGTTGTGTGCCCAGGTGGATACAGCCAATATAACGAGGGGCTGATGAGCGCAGAGGAGAGAGGAAGAAAGGTGGAGAGTGTGAGCAGCTTGCTGCTGCTATTGCAAGACAGACCTGTGTGGGAGATTGCAGCCTGTGGAAAGGAGGTTTTATGCCCAGGGACTGGGAAAGGCTGGCCAGCTTGGAAAGTTGAGGAGACTAAGGGAGCCAATGAGTGCAGGGGGCTTGGAGGAATCAAGTGTGTTTGGAGCCAGCAAAGGAACTGCTGACAAGAGAGCCAGGTGGCTCGGAATGTTTTTTTTTTTTTTTTAATATATTTATTACATTTTCACATTATACAGGGTATAAAAGCTCAGAAGTGCCAAAAAAGTACAGTATAACGAAAATACAGCCGGGGCCTTGCTTAGCAAGGCGAGAGAAATAGACAAAGATTGTGCAACAGTAAGGCAAAAGGTTTTGCAAAAACAGAACTAGAACCAAAAAAAAGACATTCGACCTGGTCTCAGCGATGGTATCGAAAAATGGCAGTAGCATTAAATATAAATA
Organism: Glandirana rugosa; assembly: GCA_018402905.1. Classification (NCBI taxonomy): domain Eukaryota; kingdom Metazoa; phylum Chordata; class Amphibia; order Anura; family Ranidae; genus Glandirana; species Glandirana rugosa. The sequence goes on along the minus strand of BLSH010142085.1, from coordinate 116,297 downwards.
TCTGGTTTCCTAGGACTAGTATAACCCATAGGGCCTAGAATGGGCCCATTTGAGGAAAGGACGGGGGTAAGTCAGGAAGTCCAACATGATCTCATACTCGTAGGGCATAACCTGTGTAGCTTGTAAGAGAACTTAGAGTTATAGGTTAGAAATAAGGTGACCCTAGAATTTTAGGCATGGAGGTAGGTAATCGGTGTATCCCCTGATTAGATACAGTGGGTGGGGTTTGTGGAATGTCAAGGGGGTCGCTAGGCATGTCATGAGGAAAGCGCTTGAATTTTGAGCTTCCCTAATGTGCCTGAGAGATCCACTTTCAAATACCAATCGGATAATCGAAAGGGTTCCATATAACGTTGGATTTCCTCTGGAGGGAAGGAGGACTCTAGGTATTTCCTCCATCTAGAGAAGAAACATTTTGAAGATTTAAAATCCTGAGAGATGACGTCTAGCCATTCTATGCGAAATAGATTATGGATAGCGGCTTTTACTTGGGACAGGACAGGCGGGTCTATGTTGATCCACGCCTGGGTGATGGACCTGCGAGCTGCCAGGAGACACAAGTGCGCCCAATGAGGAACTGAAGACCCTGGGGGGGGGGGGGGTGTCTGTGGGAGGTGGTGCCTGATGACTGAATATACATAACATTGGATCCTTAGGGATAGAGTATTTTAGGGTTTTGTTGATGTAGTGCAGGACGTGATCCCAAAAGATCGCTATTTTAGGGCAGTTCCAAAACCTATGGAGTAAGGTAGGCTTGGGAACTGAGCACCAGGGGCATGTTGGGGCGGAGGGGCTCTCCGGGTTATAGAAAAAGGGGAAGTATGCTCTGTGAGTGATTTTGAATTGTGTTTCCCTCCACTTTTCAGAGACGGTTAGAGTACGAATTTTTCGGTATCCCGCTAGGATGTTGGCCGGGGCTTCAAGGTCTTCGAGGGCCTTGGCCCAGGATTGAAAAGGTTGTAGAGAGTACTTGGAGGCCTGGTGGCGTGAAAGGTGGAAATAAATTTGGGAGTTTGAGTAGTGCCCCGCATTGGCAAGGGAGTCGATGAAAGAGAGTTGAAAGGGTCTAGGGGTAGGAATGATCTCAGTCTTGAGATAGTGTTTCAGTTGGTGGTAAGGGAAGAGGTGAGCTTCGGGTAAGGAATAGGATGCGGCCAGCTCAGAGAACGGTCTGACCGACCCTCCTTCTGGGGAGCAGGTTTGACTGATCAGTTTTAGTCCCTGTGAGGACCATAGAGAGAATGGGGTGCTGGTGAAGGAGGGAGGGAATTTAGGGTTTCCGATTATTGGGAGGAAACGGGACACTCCCGATGGTAGATCAAGAATTTTCCTCACCTCCCTCCAGGCGATGACCGTGTCTCGGAAAAGGGAGTTTGCCCTAATGCGCTTAGGGAGCGCTGAGAGTTTGGAGTGGGCCATCGCCTGGAGGGAAAAGGGGGCTGCCAATACCCTTTCTAGCTCAAAATTTGAGTATTTGGAGTTTTCAGTGAACCAGTCGAGCACTTGCCGGAGAAGGCAGGAAAGATTGTAGATCCTAATGTTGGGTAGGCCTGTCCCCCCCACGTCCTTCGGCAGAAAAAGCTTGCGGAGGGCTACTCTGGGCTTTTTGCCTTGCCAGATAAACGAGAGTAGGGCAACGTGAATCTTGTGCACATCTTTATGTTTAAGGAGAAGAGGTAAGGTTTCAAGAGGATATAGGAGTCTCGCAAATGAGACCATTTTATAGAGATGGCACCTGCCGAAAAGGGAGAGGGGGAGGGACGCCCAGTTCCCTGGTTCTTGTACTATCTTATTGATCAAGGGGGGGTAGTTTAATGAGTATAGTGATGAGGGTTCCCTACCTATAGACAGTCCCAGATAGGTGATATGTTTTTTCAGAAAGCGAGATGTATCTGACCATGATCCAGAGATCCGAGGGTTTAGGGGTAAGATTTCACTTTTTTCAAAATTAATTCTCAGACCTGAGCACGTTCTGAAAGTTTCAAACAAATCCTGGGTATAGGAGATATCTCGGGGGGGGGGGGGGGTTTGAGGAGAAGAGAAGGATGTCATCAGCAAAGAGTGCTGATCTAAGAGTGAGATTGCCAACTGCGATGCCACTGATACCCTCGTTGGAATTTAAGATTCTGGATAGGGTCTCCAGGGCTAAATTGAAAAGAAGAGGGGAAAGGGGCAGCCTTGGCGGGTGCCCTTGGAAAGGGGGATCTCTGGGGACATAAAATTGGGGGTGATTAGGCGAGCCGAGGGGGATGCGTACATTTTGTGGATGTAGTTTAGGATGGGACCCAAGATTCCAAACGATTCCATGGCCATATAGAGCCAGGTAAAGCTTATATTGTTGAAAGCCTTTTCGGCATCTAATGAAATGATGGCTAAGTCTCAGTCAGGATACATCTTAGCATGCTCAAGGGCGAGTAGGACCTTGCGGATGTTAAGAGTAGCTGAACGACCTTGTATAAAACCAGATTGGGCTGGGCTAATGACAGAGGGGAGGATATGGGCAAGGCGATCCGCTATAATTTTAGAGAGAATTTTGATATCCACATTGATAAGAGAAATGGGCCTGTAAGAGGATGGTGATAGGGGGTCTTTCCCTTTTTTGCCTATTAATTTAATGTGAGCTTGGGAGCCAGTGGGGGGAAAGGGGCCATCAGTCCAGATAGAGCTGTAGACCGTCTCCAGGGAGTCTGTAATAAAGTCGGCTGTCAACTTGTAGAACTCTGAAGAGAGTCCATCTGGGCCTGGGGCTTTTCCAGGTCCGAGTTTGCTAATAGTAGAGCGGATGTCTTGAGCTGTTATGGGGGCGTTGAGGAAATCCAATTGTTCCGAAGTGAGTGAGGGGAGGTTGGCCTTGTTCAGAAAAGCTGCTGCTACTTCCGAGTCAATAGGGTCTTTGGTGTAGAGGGAAGTGTAATAGTCAGTAAGAAGGGCATTGATGGTAGAGGGGGAGTTTGAGACCGTCCCATCGGGTCCTTTCAGTGCTCCTATGACCGTCGGAGAATGTCTCCCTGAGCAGAGCCTGACTAATAACTTGCCAGCTTTGTTACCGTTATGGTAAAAGAAGAGGGCCGAGTGTGCTTGATGGATTGATTCCTGGTGTCCTGACCAGAGATCAAAGTATCGTTTGGCTTTTAGCTATGCTGACACTGTAGTAGGGTTGCGAGATAGGGTCAGGTCTCTGTGTGCTGCCCGGAGGAAGTCGCTGGCTTGTTGGTAGTTGCGAGAGGCTCTTTTCTTGTACTGAGCCGTGTAAGAAATTATGCGTCCTCTTAAGGTATGTTTTTTTATGAGTGCTAAATGAAGTTTAAACCCCTGCGTGGGATTCCTGGATGGACTTTTTGCTTTGTTTTTCATTTAAATAAACATGGGCTACCAGGTTCTTAACTTTTAACGCCTGTCTGATATGGACTCACTGCACAGAAATGCATCTATTGCTTGAGTTAAACCCCCCAAGATTACATATTGCAATTTTTTACAGCAAGGCCAATTCTTGCTTTCATCAAGAGTACCTCTATAGGGTTACGGTAGGAAGGCGCCACCGACACCCAAAGACCAATTTTTCTGCACCTGTTTGACTTGTGCCTATCATTGCAATTATTTTTACAGAAAGGCCAATTCTTGCCTTCATGAAGAGCACCACTATAGGGTTATGTTGTTTCCGCACCCGTTACTTCTATCCAAAGTCAAAGTGACACTAGAATTTATCCAAAAAATCTGTAATCTTGTTCCCAATGCACTACATTGTGGCCTCATCATACACACTCGCTCCCCAGCTGTTGCTGAGCAGAATAAAGCAGCTTGCAGGGAAAATGTATATATATTTTTTTGGCTTTATAAATGCAATTATTGCTGCAGCAGGTTCTAGACATGGTACAGTTCTGCCACTTTACGGGTAGACTAAGGGGAGTCCCCAGGCACTGTACTGGAAGGCATTTTTCATTTTTATGCTTTCACTTTGAAAATAAAAAAATCACTGCTCATTTAACGCTTTTTACAAACTTTTTTTTCATTGATACATGTCCCCCAAGGCAGGACCCGGACCCCTACAACCATTGTATGCCCAATTACTTGCATATAAGCCTTCAAAATGGGCACTTTTGATCTTTGACGTTCGGGTTCCATTGACTTTAATGGGGTTCGTTATTTGGGTCCGAACTTTCGCGATGTTCGAAGGTTCTGGTGCGAACCGAACAGGGGTCTGTTCGGCCCATCCCTATACATCACCAGCCTAGTCTCAAAATACCAACGTCCTCTTCGTTCCTCCCAAGACCTCGAGCTCTCCAGCTCCCTCATCACCTCCTCCCATATTTGCCTCCAGGACTCCTCCCGAGCCTCTCCCATCCTCTGGAATTCCCTACCCCAATCTGTCAGACTGTCCCCAAATCTATCCACTTTCAGGCGATCCCTGAAAACGTTTCTCTTAAGAGAAGCCTATCCTGCCACCACCTAACAATTGTACTTTTATTTTGTTCATCAGCACATCCCCAACAGTTATTACCCTTATGTATCACTTGACCCTCCCTTCTACATTGTAAGCTCTAACAATCAGGGCCCTCTGATTTCTCCTGTATTGTATTGTAATTGTACTGTCTGCCCTAATGTTGTAAAGTGCTGTGCAAACTGTCGGTGCTATATAAACCCTGTATAATAATAATAATAATAATACACTGATAATCAGGGTACTGATTATCAGTGTCCTGATTATCAGTGCAGTCCCAACAGTGCCCACCAGTGCTGCCAATCTGTGCCCACCAGTGTCACCTATCGGTGCTGCCTATCAGTGGCCTTCAATACCGCCTATCAGTGCAGCTTCATCCGTGTCTTCTGATCAATGCCGCCTCATTAGTGCCCATCGGTGCAGCCAATCAATGCTGCCTCATCAGTGCCCATCAGTGCCGTGTTATCAGCACACATCGGTAAAGGAGAAAAATTACCTGTTTGCAAAATTTTATAGCAAACTATGAAAAAAGTTTTTTTTTTTTTTTTTTTTCTTCAATATTTTAAGTCTTTTTAATTTATTTAGCAAAAAATAAAAACCCCAGTGGTGATTAAATAACACCAAAAGAAAGCTCTATTTGTGTGAATAAAATGATAAAAATTACATTTGGGTACAATATGACCGTACAACTGTCATTCAAAATGTGAGAGTGCTGAAAGCTAAAAATTGCCCTGGGCAGAAAGGGGGTAAAAGTGGCCAGTAGGCAAGTGGTTAACCACTTCAGCCCCAGAAGGATTTACCCCCCTTCCTAACCAGGATATTTTTTGCGATACATCACTGCGTTGCTTTAACTGACAATTGTTCGACGTTGTACCCAAACAAAATTTATGTTCTTTTTTGTCCCCTTTTTTGGTGGTATTTGATGACCTCTGCAGTTTTTTATTTTTTGCACTATAAGCAAAGAGCATCCATTTTGAAAAAAAAATATATTTTTTTTACTTTCTGCTATAATACATATCCAAAAAAAAATAAAATAACAAAATTATTCATCAATTTAGGGCAATATATATTCTTCTACATATTTTTGGTAAAAAAAAAATCGCAATAGGCGTATATTGATTGGTTTGCGCAAAAGTTGTGTCTACAAACTATGGGATAGATTTAGGGACTTTTTCTTTTGTTTTTACTGGTAATGGCGGCAATCTGCGATTTTTAGCGGGACTGTCACATCTGACAAATCTGACCCCAAATGACACTTGTTGGGGACCAGTGACATTATTACATTGATCAGTGCTACAATGTATAAATGACACTGGTAGGGAAGGGGCTAACACTAGGGGGCGATCAAGGGGTTACATGTGTTCCCTGGGTGTGTTCTAACTGTGTGGGGGACGGGCTTACTAGGACATGACACAGATCACTGCTCTCAAACACTGAGAACAGAAGATCTCTGCCATGTCATCTGGGGGCGTATGGACCTGACAATGAAAGGATAGAAACACCTTGAGTAAATGGAGGTCACGTTTCCTGTCTGGAGTGGAGCTCCAGTGTGAGCTGCTGTGACAGGGAAATCAGAGCTTCTCAAGGCACAATAATTGCTGCTCTCCCATCATTGTGTTGTGATATCCAAAATTGGGGGTGACTGTGTGCCTCAGACCCTGAGGCAGCCAGGCACCCCCATTAACCCCCAATTGCGGGTGTAGCATGAAGATGCGTATGCTGTGACAATATGTATCCCTGCAGCAACTGCACATGCACAGTTATCAGGGATAAGTAGCTGAACACTGAGCTGCAGTCAATGAGATGCGGCCGATGAAAACACTTAACTCTTTACATGCCACACTACAACACAGGCACAGGTCATCATACACGGGGGGGATACATGACGATACACTATTTCACAGCAGCTGTAGCATGAAGGGAGGGTTGGGAGTCCATCAGTGGAGGGAGAGGGTGGTATTTGGGGAGTTGGGGGTCTGTCAGTGGAGGGAGTGGGTGGTATTTAGGGGGAGTTGGGGGTCTGTCAGTGGAGGGAGAGGGTGGTATGGGGTTTATGGTGGGAGAGGGAGGTGACTGTCTGGGATTT
>BLSH010142085.1:64497-88530 GCA_018402905.1 Glandirana rugosa | reverse complement strand
GTGTACATGTACTGATAACATAGAGGAGATCCTGTGTACATGTACTGATAACATAGAGGAGATCCTGTGTACATGTACTGATAACATAGAGGGGGTCCTGTGTACATGTACTGATACCATAGAGGAGATCCTGTGTACTGTACTGATAACATAGAGGAGATCCTGTGTACATGTACTGATAACATTGAGGAGATCCTGTGTACTCGTACTGATAACATAGAGGAGATCCTGTGTACATGTACTGTTAAGATAGAGGGGGTCCTGTGTACATGTACTGATAACATAGAGGAGATCCTGTGTACATGTACTGATAACATAGAGGAGCTCCTGTGTACAAGTACTGATAACATAGAGGAGCTCCTGTGTACATGTACTGATAACATAGAGGAGATCCTGTGTACATGTACTGATAACATAGAGGGGGTCCTGTGTACATGTACTGGTAACATAGAGGAGATCCTGTGTACATGTACTGATAACATAGAGGAGCTCCTGTGTACATGTACTGATAACATAGAGGAGATCCTGTGTACATGTACTGATAACATAGAGGGGGTTCTGTGTACATGTACTGATAACATAGAGGAGATCCTGTTTACATGTACTGATAACATAGAGGAGATCCTGTGTACATGGACTGATAACATAGATGAGATCCTGTGTACATGGACTGATAACATAGAGGAGATCCTGTGTACATGTACTGATAACATAGAGGAGATCCTGTGTAAATGTACTGATAACATAGAGGAGATCCTGTGTACATGTACTGATAACATAGAGGAGATCCTGTGTACATGTACTGATAACATTGAGGAGCTCCTGTGTACATGTACTGATAACAGAGGGGGTCCTGTGTACATGTACTGATAACATAGAGGAGATCCTGTGTACATGTACTGATAACATAGAGGAGATCCTGTGTACATGTACTGATAACATAGAGGAGATCCTGTGTACATGGACTGATAACATAGAGGAGATCCTGTGTACATGTACTGATAACATAGGGGAGATCCTGTGTACATGTACTGATAACATTGAGGAGATCCTGTGTACTTGTACTGATAACATAGAGGAGATCCTGTGTACATGTACTGATAACATAGAGGAGATACTGTGTACATGTACTGATAACATAGAGGGGGTCCTGTGTACTTGTGCTGATAACATAGAGGGGGTCCTGTGTACATCTACTGATAACATAGAGGAGCTCCTGTGTACATGGACTGATAACATAGAGGAGCTCCTGTGTACATGTACTGATAACATAGAGGGGGTCCTGTGTACATGTACTGATAACATTGAGGAGATCCTGTGTACTTGTACTGATAACATAGAGGAGATCCTGTGTACATGTACTGATAACATAGAGGAGATCCTGTGTACATGTACTGATAACATAGAGGAGATCCTGTGTACGTGTACTGATAACATAGAGGAGATCCTGTGTACTTGTACTGATAACATAGAGGAGATCCTGTGTACTTGTACTGATAACATAGAAGAGCTCCTGTGTACATGTACTGATAACATAGAGGGGGTCCTGTGTACATGTACTGATAACATAGAGGAGGTCCTGTGTACATGTACTGATAACATAGAGGAGATCCTGTGTACATGTACTGATAACATAGGGGAGATCCTGTGTACATGTACTGATAACATAGAGGGGGTCCTGTGTACATGTACTGATACCATAGAGGAGATCCTGTGTACTTGTACTGATAACATAGAGGAGATCCTGTGTACTTGTACTGATAACATAGAGGAGATCCTGTGTACATGTACTGATAACATAGGGGAGATCCTGTGTACATGTACTGATAACATAGAGGGGGTCCTGTGTACATGGACTGATAACATAGAAGAGATCCTATGTACATGTACTGATAACATAGAGGGGGTCCTGTGTACATGTACTGATAACATAGAGGGGGTCCTGTGTACATGTACTGATAACATAGAGGAGATCCTGTGTACATGTACTGATAACATAGAGGAGATCCTGTGTACAAGTACTGATAACATAGAGGAGCTCCTGTGTACATGTACTGATAACATAGAGGAGATCCTGTGTACATGTACTGATAACATAGAGGAGATCCTGTGTACATGTACTGATAACATAGAGGAGATCCTGTGTACTTGTGCTGATAACATAGAGGGGGTCCTGTGTACATGTACTGATAACATAGAGGAGATCCTGTGTACTTGTGCTGATAACATAGAGGGGGTCCTGTGTACATGTACTGATAACATTGAGGAGATCCTGTGTACTTGTACTGATAACATAGAGGAGATCCTGTGTACATGTACTGATAACATAGAGGAGATCCTGTGTACATGTACTGATAACATAGAGGAGATCCTGTGTACATGTACTGATAACATAGAGGAGATCTTGTGTACATGTACTGATAACATAGAGGAGATCCTGTGTACATGTACTGATACCATAGAGGGGATCCTGTGTATATGTACTGATAACATAGAGGGGGTCCTGTGTACAAGTACTGATAACATAGAGGAGATCCTGTGTACATGTACTGATACCATAGAGGGGATCCTGTGTATATGTACTGATAACATAGAGGAGATCCTGTGTACATGTACTGATAACATAGGGGAGATCCTGTGTACATGTACTGATAAGATAACATAGAGGAAAGTCCAGGGGCAGCTGAAAAAAATGCCCAAATGCCCCTAAACGTCCGTTTACCAGCAGCAGTGTAAATGAGGCCTAATCTTTAGGCCTCATACACAGGGGCGTTTTGTTATGCCACGTTTTTGGGCGTTTTTTGCTGCTCTCGATGTTATTCAATGGCCCTCTAAAACGTTGATGTTTCTGAGCAGTAGAGGGCGTCGGCGTTAGTGAGCTGTAGCTAGAACGCGGGACCAGTGCGTTCTGAAGCTGCAGCGTCATGGCGTTTTTGACACCGAGCCGGCAAAACGCTCAATAACGTTGCTTAACGTTGTATACACAGCGTTAAGCCTCGTCAGGCGTTCTATTCATAATCAATGGGAGCCCATTGATTTGAATAGAAGCCGCACCAGAAGTCGGATCACGGTGATCCGGCTTGCGGTGCGACTTGTGTGCTAGGTGTCTTAAAGGGGAACCCCCGCAAGAAATTTGCGTGGGGTTCCCCCCCAAGAGCATACCAGGTTCTTCGATCTGGCATGGATTTTAAGAGGAGCCCCCACGCCGAAAAAAACGGCGTAGGTTCCCCCCCAAAAACCATTCCAGACCCTTATCCGAGCACGCAGCCTGGCCGGCCAGGAAAGGGGGTGGGGACGAGCAAGTGCCCCCCCCTGGACCGTACCAGGCCGCATGCCCTCAACATGGGGAGTATGGGTGCTTTGGGGCAGGGGGGGCTCTGCGCCCCCCACCCCAAAGCACCTTGTCCCCATGTTGATGCCCCCTGCATTCTGTACATTATATACTCCTATCCTCTGCATTCTGTAAATTTCACTCCTGTCCTCTGCGTTCTGTACATTACACTCCTGACTCCTGCATTCTGTACATTACACTCCTGATGTCAGGAAAGGTTTCACCAGCTGGTGGCACTGTGGCTGCACAGGGAAGCCATCTTGGTTTTGCCGTTTGTGGTAAAATACATCCGGAGGAGGTTATTTATTTTTCTTTGCTGGTGACCGAGTATATTGAATACTGCCGCCAGACATTAAAGGAGTGGACCAGTGATCAGCTATTAGAATGTATCCGACTTGCTCATTCCCTAGTTGATCAGGTCAGGATGTCGTTTGGATATGTTTAGCTTTTGATTCAGGTTTGTGCAGAGTTAGTTTTATCCAGTACTCCTAAAGGCAGTGATGATTTTTCTCCCCCCTTCAGTATGGCTCAGATCTCTGGTGTGGTTATTGGAGGGTGACTTAGCTTACTTCTTTGAGCACTATTCAGAATGCTCCCAGCAGGTGTTAATGGAGTGTATTAACTAGGGATGAGCTCGATGTTTGGGTCGAACGTGAGTTTGATCATTCGGGTTTTCCTGAACATTATGAGGTGTTCGCGGCAACTTCACGCGCCCCATAATGCATTAAAATGGCCGCGGAATGCCGCCCGCTGATTGGCCAAAGCATGTACATGACCTGCATGCTTTGGCCAATCAGCGGGCGGCCTGTTGTGAGAGCTTTGATTGGCTAAAGGCAGGGTGCCTTTAGCCAATCACTGCACAGCAGCATCAATCCACTCCCCACACTATATAATGCCGCTTGTACAGCGGCTATATGTAGTGTGTTGGCGGCGGTGGGCGGAGTTAGACAGATAGCTTGGGTTCCTGAAAACAGGCAGTTTAGCTAGCATTTCTAACGTCTGTTTAAAAATAGGAAAAAAAAGTACAAAAGATAGATAGCTAACTAGATAGATAGTGAGAAATATAAAGTCGATCTGTCAATTAATGCAGGCAGGTTAGTGTAGGTAAAAAAAAAAAAAATATATATATATATATACACACAGTGTATTGAGTGTGCACTATATATCTGTACATACAGTATATAGTACACTTGACGTGGTGTCTTAAAATATATAAAGTTTTTAACGCCTTAACCCCCCCGGAGCCCTTTTTTACATTTCTTGTTTACAAGTTAAAATCAGTTTTTTTTTGTACAGAAAACTACTTCTAACCCCCAAACATTTTTTTTTCAAACACCCTAGAGAATAAAATGGCGATCGTTGCAATACTTTTTGTCACACGGTATTTGCGCAGCGGTCTTTCAAGCGCTTTTTTTTTTGGAAAAAAACATCACTTTTTTGAGTTAAAAAATAAGACAACAGTAACGTTTTTTGTATATTATGAAAGAGGATGTTACGCCGTGTAAATAGATAACATACATGTTACGGTTGAAAATTGCGCACACTCACAGAATGGCAACATACTCAGGTACTTAAAAATCTCCATAGGCAACGCTTTAAAATGTTTTAATGGTTACCAGGTTAGAGGTGCAGAGGAGGTATTTTGCTAGAATTATTGCTCACACTCTGGCGATCGCAGCGATACCTCACATATGTGGCTTGAACACCGTTTTCATATGCGGGCGCGACTAAGTATGCGTTTTCTTTGCTGCACGAGCTCACGGGGACAGTGGCACTTTAAATTTTTAATTTTTATTTATTTTATTTTTTTCTTTTAGCACTGTTCCTTTAAAAAAAAATCTGATCACTTTTATTGCTATCACAAGGAATGTAAACATCCCTTGTGATAGTAATATATGGTGACAGGTACTCTTTATGGAGGGATGGGGGGTCTAAAAGACCTCCCATCCCTCCTTTGCACTTCACAGTATTTAGATCACCAAAAACGGCGATTCTGAATATTGTAATTTTTTTTAAAACCGGCGACGTTAGCCGCAGAGTAAACCGGAAGTGACGTTGTAACGTTGCTTCCGGAAATGTACAAAGGAGTCCCGATCGAAGCCAATTCCAGCTTCCATAAGGACTCCACACAGCCAGTGGACATGCCAGATTGGAGCTCTGGTCTCCCAGTGGGACGGGAGGCCGGAGAAGAGCAGCGGACGGTGGTGGGAGGGGGGTTGTCCCCTCCCGCTGCCTGGGATAACGACTGAGCGCCCCCCAAGCCGGATCGCCTGTTATCAATGGATAGCCGGCCGCCTGCTCTAAAAAACGGTACCGGGGTATAGCCTCTAGCTGCAGATTATACACCAATACTTCCACTTAAAGCTGCCGCCGTTTATAAACAGTGATTCGCGTTAAGTGGTTACACTAATTTACAACAGCAGGGCCCGTTCCTGCGCCCAACAAGAGTAACTGCAAGGGTTACAGTGTTCTGGCACCGCCAACACCCAAGGCCCAATTTTTCATCACCTGCTGGACTGGGACATGTCATCACAATTTTTAACCACTTAACACAAATCGCCGTTTATAAACGGCGGCAGCTTTATGTGGATGTATTGGGGTATAGCGTTTTTTAGAGCAGGCGTCCAGCTATCCAGTGATAATGGCCAATCTGGCTCGGGAGCCGCTTGTCCTTTATCCCAGGGAGCGGGAGGGGTCGCCCCCCCGCCACCTTCCGCCGCTCTTCTCCAGTCTCCCGTCCCACTGGAAAACCGGAGCTCCGATCTGACAATTCTGGTCGCTGTGTGGAGTCCCTGTGGAAGCCTGAATCGGCTTCAATTGGGACTCCTTCATACTGGGGATGCACCGAAATTTCGGCAGCTGAAAATTATTTGCATTTTCGGGCAAAATCAGTATTTTCCGTATCGGCCGGTTCTTTTGTTTCGGCCGATACCGAAAATACAGATTTTGCCCGAAAATGCCGATCATTTTCGGCTGCTGAAATTTCGGTGCCTCCCTAGTATGAAGGAGTCCCAATTGAAGCCGATTTTCGGGCAAAATCTCTATTTTCGGTATCGGCCAAAACAAAAGAACCGGCCGATACCGAAAAGGGTGCGGGTACCGTCCATTGCAGGGTATGTGTGCACAGGGCTGGTGCATGGATTTTTGACACCCTAGGCGAAACCTCATTTTGCAGCCCCCTTGGCTCCACCCCCTTTTCCCTGCCCAGCCTGATCAGCGCCAATGAATTACAGCCTCACCAGCGCCCATCAAATACAGCTTCACCAGCGCCAAGCAATACAGCCTCACCTGTGCCCATCAAATACAGCTTCACGTGTGCCCATCAAATACAGCTTCACCTGTGCCCATCAAATACAGCATCACGGGGGCTGAGTGCGGGGGGGGGGGGGGGTATTTGGAAGATCAATCACTATTTCTATGTACATTTGTAAATGGCATGTGATAATACAATCTCATTATCTCAGTCAGTCAGTGTCAGTTTTTACATGAATCAAGGCAGAGTAGCCAGTGACAGATGAACAGTGGCCAGGCGCCCCTAGGCGGCAGTGCGCCCTAGGCAACCGCCTACTCCGCCTAGTGGTAGAGCCGGCCCTGTGTGTGCATCACAATGGATGTGGGAGATGAGAAGATTCACAAAGCAGGCTGCGTGTACGAGTCGCTCTGTGCATGAAACTGTAACCTAATTACACTGGAATGCAAAGTATGCAGAGAGAAGTGTCAGATTTTCAAATTGATGTCGGGAGGTGGACGGGCCCTGGTGTTAGCTGTTCAGTCCTGACCACCTCTGATCTCAGTGAAGATCTGGCAGCTCTCTCTCTCTTTATCTCTGCATTCTCCGCATTCCAGTGTAATTAGAACACAGTTTCGTGCACAGAGCGGCTTGTACAAGCAGCGGGCTTTTTGCTTTGTGCATCTACTGATCTCTTCTGCCAGTGCCAGCCAGTACCATCCAGTGCTGCCTTTCAGTGCCAACCAGTGCCAATCAGTGCCACATGCCAGTACCATCCAGGGCCACATGTCAGTGCCGATCAGTGCCACCTGCCAGTACCATCCAGTGCCACCTATCAGTGCCACCTGCCAATCCCATCCAGTGCCACCTGTCAGTGCCAATCAGAGCCACCTGCCAGTACCATCCAGTGCCGCCTATCAGTGCCAATCAGTGCTGCATATCAGTGCCACCTGTCAGTGCCACCTATCAGCACCAATCAGTGCCACCTGTCTGTGCCCAGGCACAGGTAGGCTGCATATGACAATTGTATATAAAAATATAAATATTTTTTTAAAAACTATCGTTTTTGGCTTGCGGCTTAGTGCATTTTCGGTTTCGGCACCAAAATTTCCATTCGGTGCACCACTACTTTGTACATTTCCGGAAGCGACATCACAATGTCACTTCTGGTTTACTCGGCGACTAATGGTGCCAGTTTTAAAAAAATGACAGTATTCAGAATCGTCGTCTTTTAGATCCCACATCCCTCCATAAAGAGTACCTGTCACCATATATTACTATCACAAGGGATGTTTACATTCTTTGTGATAGCAATAAAAGTGATCATATTTTTTTTTTTAAACAAACAGTGTTTAAAAAAATAAATGAAATAAAATAAATAAAAAAATGTAAAGTGCCACCGTAACCGCGAGCTCGTGCAGCAAAGAAAACGCATACGTAAGTCGAGCCCACATATGAAAACGGTGTTCAAACCACACATGGAAGGTATTCCTGCGATCGCCAGAGTGTGAGCAGTAATTCTATCAAAAGACCTCCTCTGCACCTCTAACCTGGTAACCGTTACATTTTTTTAAAGCGTCGCTTATGGATATTTTTAAGTACAGGAGTTTGTCGCCATTCCGCAAGTGTGCACAATTTTCAACCGTAACATGTATGGTATCTATTTATTTTCGGCATAACATCCTCTTTCACAATATACAAAGTTGTCTTATTCAACTCAAAAAGCGATTTTTTTTCCAAAAAAATTGCACTTGAAAGACCGCTGTGCAAATACTGTGTGACTAATAGTATTGCAACTCATTCACCAAAAAAGGAGTGTAGTGTTTAAAAAACAAGAGGTAGTTTTTGACAAGTCCTTTATTGTGTAAAATAGCTCTCTTCATCTTTCTTCTTTCTTCCTCCATCTTCTCCTGACCCCATCCTTCTTCTGGTCTTCTGCTTCTTCTTTTAGTCTTCTTGCTTCCTCTCTTCATCTTCAATCTTAATCTTCTTCTTCCTTCTTCTTTCACTGCTCTCCCCGCTTCTGCAGTCCGGCCCCTGTGCATCTCCCAGAATGGGCGGTCTTCACAATGACAGTACTTTTATAAGAAGGGGTGGGGCCACCCAGTGACATAAACGAGTGAACCTGCCCCCTTCTGACGTCATGCGATGTCAGAGGGGGCGGGTCACTCATTTACGTCATTGGGTGGCACCCAAAGAATTGTCATTGTGAATACCGCCCATTCTGGGAGACGCGCAGGGGCCAGGCTGCAGCAGCGGAGAGAGTGGCGGAGGTGAAAGAAGATGAAGATTGAAAACAAAGAGAGGAAGCAAGAAGACTAAAAGAAGAAGCAGAAGACCAGAAGAAGAGGAGAAGATGGAGGAAGAAAGAAGAAAGAAAAAAAGAGCTATAATACAAAATAAAGGACTTGTCAAAAACTGCCTCTTGTTTTTTGTAACACTACACTCCCTTTTTGGTGAATGGGTAGGGGTAAAATGTACCCCATACCCATTCACATGGGGGGGCGGGATCTGTGGGCCCCCCTTATTAAAGGGGGCTTCCAGATTCCGATAAGCCCCCCTGCCCGCAGACCCCCCAAGCACCGGCCAAGCTTGTGGGGAAGAGACTCTTGTCCCCATCAACATGGGGACAAGGTGCTTTGAGGTGGGGGGCAGAGCCCCTCCTCCCACAAGACACCCATACTCCGCATGTTGAGGGCATGTAGCCTGGTACGGTTCAGGAGGCAGGGGGGCGCTTGCCTGTCCCCCCCATCCTACCCGGCCAGGGCTGCGGATAAGGGTCTGGTTTGGATCTTAGGGGGAACCCCACATCAATCTTTTTTAAAATTTAGCACGGGGTTCCCCTTAATATCCAAACCAGACCCGAAGAGCCTGGTTTGGACTGGGGGGGGGGGCCCACTCACTTTTTTTTAGCAATGTTTTTTGTATATTGCTGGGAAGCGGCAATACATTACAGCCGCGATTTTAAATGACACTTTTTTCCTATGGAAATGTAATTTTGCTCTGGCTATGTTCCACACCTCACAGAGATGTGCCCTATTACACACAGACTAAGGACACCCCCCAAGGCACAATATTTAAAGGATTTTTTTCTTTTTTTTTCACTTTAAGCATTATTAAAATCACTGCTCCTGAAAAAACAATTGATTTAAAAACTTTTTCTTGCATTGATACATCTCCTTTAGGGCAGGACCCGGGTCCCCATACACTTTTTAGGGCAATAACATTGCATATAAGCCTTTAAAATGAGCACAATTCGCCCCAGAACTTTTTGTCTGTTCGCATGTTCTGGTGCGAACCGAACCAGGGGGGTGTTCGGCTCATCCCTAGTATTAACGCAGTGCAGTCTCTTGTCAGACAGGCAGTGAGTAAACCAAATTTTGTTCAACCTTTACTACAAGTATGGTCATATATATTGCACTCAGCCTCAGTTGGCTTGCACCAGCCCATTCCTGCTGCCAGAGACCTATCTGCTCAAAGGTCTCTCTCTCCATCACCTATAGCAACCACAGTCACAGCCCAATATACCCTACTACCAACCAAGTATCAGTACCCTGTTTCCACCTGCTGCACCTATCCTGCCTTTAACCCATCTCCCTCTTCTCCGGTGTCTGCAACAATCCCACAGAAATCCCTCTTAGCAACTGCTCTCTTTCTTACCATACTGCAGCTATTCCCTTATATCCACCCCCTATTTACAGCCCTGCAGTCACTTACAGAACTTCAGTGGCAAAACCAGAAGAAACTGAAGTTTTTCCCAACCCGCACAATCCTGCCACTATTAAATCCTGCCTCCACACCAACTGATCTGTTCCAGTCTGCCTCCACACCAACCGATCTGTTCCAGTCTGCCTCCACACCAGCTAATTTGCTCCAGTCTGTCTCCATACTGGCCGATCTGCTCCAGTCTGCCTCCACACCCGCCAATCTGCTCCAGTCTGCCTCCATGATTGCCAATAGGGTTTGGCCTGCTTCTGACAGTCCTGAGCCCACTGCCCAGCCTGCCAACCCAGTGCCTGTTGCCCAGCCTGCCGACCCGGTGCCCGTTGCCCAGCCTGCTGGCCCGGTGCCCATTTCCCAGCCTGCTGTCTCGGTGCCGGTTGCCCAGTCTGCTGTCCCAGTGCCCTTTTCCCAGCCTGCTGACCTGGTGCCAGTTGCCCAGCCTGCTGACCCAGTGTCCACTGCCCAGCCTGCTGACCCGGTGTCCGTTGCCCAGCCTGCTGAACCAGTGCCCGTTGCCCAGCCTCTGCCCACTGTAAAAATGAAAAATAAAGTAGATATGGCGCCATTCATATGGAAACAATATATGTGATGCAAAATGGCTGTGCTGTGTGTATAAAAACATGCTAAGGGTGAACTGAGAAGTGCCTTAATTAGTGTGAAAAGATAATTATAATAATTATCTGTTCACACTAATTAAGGCACTTCTCAGTTCACCCTGAGCACGTTTTTATACACACAGCACAGCCATTTTACATCACATATACTGTCTCCATAAGACTGGCGCCATATCTACTTTATTTTTCATTTTTACATCCATATTGTTGTCTGCTCTCAAGAGGCAACAGTTCTACCCCTTATACTCATTAGTACCATCAGCGCAGGACCAATCCACCACTCTATTTCCCATGCTTCTGCCTGCTGCCCAGCTTGATGTGCCTCTGCCTGCTGCCCAGCCTGATGTGCCCACTGCCCAGCCTGATGTGCCTCTGCCCGCTGCCCAGCCTGATGTGCCTTTGCCCGTTGCCCAGCTTGATGTGCCCCTGCCCGCTGCCCTGCTTGATGCACTTCTGCCCCCTGCCCAGTTTGATTTGCCTCTGTCCGCTGCCCAGCCTGATGTGCCTCTGTCTGCTGCCCAGCTTGATGTGCCTCTGTCCGCTGCTCAGTTTGATGTGCCTCTGCCCATTACCCAGTTTGATGTGCCTCTGCCTGCTGCCCAGCTTGATAATCCATGCAGCTGGTGGTGGAGTCTGTCTCATGCAGGAAGCAACCACTCTTGTGGCCCTGGTTCGAAGGTCCCTGGTAGAGCAGACAGGGAGCACAGGAGCTCAGGGGGGCACGAGGGCTGGACAGGATCCCTGGTGGTGGTACGGATGGTCCAGTGAAGCATGTACAGGTAGCGGGTTGTTGTACAGGCCGGGTCGGCATCAGCAGGCAATGCAGTACATAGGGTTCAGGCAGAAGGGTCATCAGGTGCAGGCAGGGTCGTTAACGGGCTGGCAGCGGAAGTACACAAGGATCAGGCAGAAGAGTTGTCGTGGGCAAGCTGGGGGTCAGTGCAGGCAGAAATCGTCAAGGTCAAGCCCAGTCACAGGGGCAGATAAACAGGAAATCAGGTCGCTCAGGAACACTCACACGCTGTAGAACGGACAGCACTGGCTGCTGGCCACCATGAGCTTAAATGGGGCCGTTTGGCGCACAAGCGCCAAAACAGCAAAAACAGTCTTTTTCCATACATTGCTCCCCCCAAGGGGCAGCCTCCGGATGCCCAGACGGGCACTTCTTCCTTGGCGGTTCCTTTTGAAAGCTTTAATCAGTTCCTCCACGTGAATATTTTTTTCTGGCTCCCAGGAGTTTTCCTCAGGACCGTACCCCTTCCACTTAACAAAATACTGGGTGGAACCGCCTCTTTTCCGGCAGTCCATGATGGCCTCCACCTCGAAGTCTTCCTCTCCATTTACCAACACTGGTTCAGGTGGGTCCGTACTTCGTCCTGGAAAGGGGTCTTGGAGCCACTGGTTTCAACTAAGAAATGTGCAAGACCAAATGGATGCGTAGTGAAGAGGGAAGGTCGAGTTCAAATGCCACCCTATCAATTTTCCTCTTAACAGCAAAAGGCCCAATGAACCTCAGCCTCAACCTCAGGCCTCCTTATTCAATTCCTGAGTCCTGGATAAGGTGCCCTGTAGGAGCCTGTTATTGGTCCCAAAGAAGTCTGTTGCTGCTTGTACTGTATTCTCCATGGGCAGGAAGAAACGTGGGGTGGAGCCCATAGTTGGCCCAAAACAGTGACTGTTTGGTGGCCGAGTGGATAGTGTTGTTATACGCAAACTCGGCCAACGGCAACAGTGAAACCCAGTCGTCTTGCGAAAAAGCATTGGATGAACTGCTCCAGCGTTTGGTTTGTTCTCTCCGTTTGCCCATTGGTCTGGGGGTGGTACGCGCACAGGGCTCTCCAAAACCTGGAGGTGAATTGGACTCCTCAGTCCAAAACAAAGTTGATGGGGACTCCATGGAGTCAGACTATTTCCTTAATAAAAGTCTCTGCTGTTTCAGCAGCTGTAGGTGTGCCCCTCATGGGCAGGAAATGTGCCATTTTTGTCATGCGGTCGACGACCACAAATACAGTAGAGTACCCTTGGGAGGGAGGTAACTCCACAATAAAGTCCATGGCAATTTGGGACCATGGGCGTTTGGGTACCGGAAGTGAATTCAGAAGACCTTGGCCTTAAGGCTTTGGCCTTATCGGTCTTGTTGTGGGCACAGACAGAGCAGGTACTAACATAGCTCTTGCAGTCTTCGTCAGATTTCTGCCACCAGAAGGTGCAGGAGAGCAATTCCGCTGTCTTGCATGCCCCAAAATAGCCACCCAGCTTGTGATCGTGGCAAAGTCCTAAAATGGCCATTCGTTGACCCGCAGGTACGAAGATCCTGTTGCCATACCACCATAGGCCATTCTTCACCTGCAACCTGGAATCAGAAGGGCCAGAAGAGCTTGCCAGGGAGCCCCTGATCTGTGAGAGTAAATCTTCCTGGGTGAGCAGAAAGTTTTGTGATGGCAGGATTGTGTCAGGTGGTGTGGCATCTCCGGGTTCGCTGAACATCGGGGAAAGAGCGTCCGGTTTGACATTTTTTAAACCCGGCCTGTAGGTTAGATGGAATTGAAATCTGGAGAAGAATAGGGCCCAGCGGGCTTGTCGTGATTTCAATCTTTTTGCTGTTCTCAGGTACTCCAGATTTTTATGGTCGATGTATATGAGGATGGGGTGCGTGGCCCCCTCAAGTAGGTACCACCATTCTTCCAGAGCCGACTTAATGACCAGGAGTTCCCTGTCTCCCATATGGTAGTTTCTTTCTGGAGCAGACAACTTGTGAGTGAAGAAAGCCAACGGATGGAGAAAGATTTGGAGCCTTGCCTTTGTGAAAGGATAGCCCCCACTGCAATCTCAGATGCGTCCACTTCCAGGACGTAAGGCAGGGCTGGATTAGAATATTTCAGGATAGGGGCTGAAGTGAACAACTCTTTTAAAGTCTTGAACGCTGCCTGGGCTTCCGTGGACCAGTGAAATCGGGGCGTTTTGTTTTGTAAGCTGAGTGATTGGGGCGATAATGGCAGAGAACCCCTTAATGGAACGTCTATAAAAATTTGCGAAGCCCACAAAACGTTGTACCCCTTTCTTATCAGATGGTGCCGGCCAGTCCAAGATGGTAGAGACCTTTTGTGGATCCATGTTGATGCCTGTTACGGAGATAACTAGTCTGAGAAAATGAATGCTGGACTGTTCAAAGGAGCTTTTCTCCGCTTTGGCATACAGCCCGTGTTGTCGAAGACGAGCCAGAACTGAAGAGACATGTTTGCGATGCTCCTCAAGGGAGGAGGAGAAAATCAAAATGTCGTCTAAGTAAATGATGACAAACAAGTCCAAATAATCCCGGAATACATCATTTACAAAGTGCTGGAAGGTGACGGGAGCATTAAACAGCCCAAAGGGCATGACTAGGTACTCATAGTGCCCAAATCAAGTGCAAAAAGCGGTTTTCCACTCGTTGCCTTCCCGGATACGGTCCAAGTTATATGCTCCACGGAGATCTAGTTTAGTTGAGTCAGCATCTGGGTTCAGGCTGAGCAGAGTGGGAGTAGCGTTGTTGGGCCGCTGGAAGCAGTGTCGGCAGCAATAGTTGGACCGAAAGTTTACAGTCCCGGTGGTCCAATCAATATTGGGGTCATATGCCCGGAGCCAGGGCAGGCCCAAAATGATGGGAAAGAAGGGGGACGCTATGGCCATCAGCTGTGGTGGCAAGAAGAGGATCGGTTTTGTGGGTGACGGTGCCGGATTTGATGGGGGATCAATCCGCCAGGCGGATGGTCTTCTGGTGAGTCTTGGGTTGAAGTGGTATGTGATGCGCAGCTGCGTAGTTTTCATCCATGAAGCAACTGCATGCTCCTGAATCAACAATTGCTGGGACCTGGGTAGTCCCTCCGGGAAGCTGTAGAGAAAGGGAGATGACAAAGTGAGAGATCTGACTGGACATGTTAGACATTCCTGCTGAGGAAACTGGCGAGCACTTGCCACGCTTGGCAGGGCAGAATCTCACTACGTGCCCTGGTTCCCCACAATACAGGCACAGATTCAGGGAGAACCTCCATTGCCTCTCTTCGGGGGTAGGAGAAGGGCGCAGTAGCCCTATTTGCATGGGCTCGGGTTGATCCACGGGAGAGGAGGAGGAGGTCGTTGGCGGGAAAAGAGCCGGGCTTGGGTATCTTGGGACACGGGGCAGCATCCAGGTGGGACGCAAGGGGCCCGAGGCTCTTTCGGCGCAGCGTACGCGGAGTCGCCGGTCGATTTGGATCACCAGGTTGATGAGGGCTTCCAGGGTGTTGGGCACTCCTACGTGGGCCAGCTCATCCTTGAGGGACTCAGACAGACCCAGGTGGAACTGATAAGAGTGCAGCGTTGTTTCAGGCCGTGTCTGCACTCCACCTCCGGAACTCTGCCATATAGTCCTCCACGGACCGAAGGCCCTGCTGGAGGGCATGCAATGTAGCTTCAGCTGTATCAGCCTGGTGAGGATCCTCATAGAGCTGAGCCATTGCTCAGAAGAAAGCAGCTAAGGTGGCAACCCCCGGGGCTCTCTGCTCCTAAAGTCTGTGGGCCCAAGACTGGGACTCATCCTGCAGGAGGGAGATAACAAGTCCCACCTTCGTAGCATCAAGTGAGAAGGTACGGGCCTGGAGACCGAAGTACAGCTCACATGCATTCCTGAAGACTCTGAACTTGCGCCGGTCCCCTGCAAACTTGTCCGGTAAGGGGACTTTAGGCTCTGATGGCAAGGCCACAATGCTGCGACCTGTGGTCTGACCAGTTCCGGAGGCTGCAGGCGTAGCAAGCTCCTGAACCTTTTCTTCCAAACAGGTATAGCCTTCTTGCAGGCTCTGGACCGCCCGTGTGAGGCCGGCCAGATGGACACAAATTTCATCCATAGCAGAGGGTGCTCCCTGCGCAGACTCAGACATGGCTGTCCGTTACTGTCACGCACCTGGTGGTGGAGTCTGTCTAATGCAGGAAGCAACCACTCTTGCGGCCCTGGTTCGAGGATCCCTGGTAGAGCAGACAGGGAGCACAGGAGCTCAGGGGGGCATGAGGGCTGGACAGGTTTCCCTGGTGGTGGTACGGATGGTCCAGTGAAGCTCGTGCAGGTAGCGGGTGGTCGTACAGGCCGGGTCAGCAACAGACAGGCAATGCGCTACAAAGGGTTCAGGCAGAAGCGTCGTTAGGTGCAGGCAGGGTCGTTAACGGGCTGGCAGCGGAAGTACACAAGGATCAGGCAGAAGAGTTGTCGTGGGCAAGTTGGGGGTCAGTGCAGGCAGAAATCGTCAAGGTCAAGCCGGGTCACAGGAACAGATGAACAGGAAATCGGGTTGCTCAGGAACACTCACATGCTGTAGAATGGACAGCACTGGCTGCTGGGCGCTGTGAGCTTAAATGGGGCCGTTTGGCGCAAACACGCACAGGCCCGCACACAAGCACCAAAACGGCAAAAACACAGTCTTTTTCCTAACAAGTGCCTGCTGATCTGGTGTCTGCTTTTCAGCCAGCTTCTAATGATCCTTTGACCAAAGATCAGCTTGATGTCATTGACTGTATGCTTACTGCCTTGCTGGACTGTTCTGCGGAGGGTAGGATTCCATTGGCCATTGGGTCTGACACGTCTGAGGCTTTGTATACCTGGTATGGGTTATCTGTTCTGCCTAAGGTTCTTTTTTCAGTTGCCTCGATTGGGTCCCTCCTACAGTATGTTGGTCCGATGGTGCCAAAGCCTGGTGGTCCGGACATACCCTTTAAAATTGGTAGCCACATTTACTATCGCTACCTTGGTTGTGGTGAGCTCCAGGGGAGTGGTAGAGCACTATTTGTGCATTGCCACAACCCAGATGCGGTTGCCACAACTCCGGGTGCATTAGGGGACACGTGTCAGATAACCAATGCCTTGGGGAAACCTAGATGGCTGTTGAAGTGTGGCACAAGTCCTGGAGATCAGGCAAGCTACATGATTGTAACCAGACTTTCTGGTGTCAGAGTTTTTGTGTTGTCACATGACCCCAGGACTAAGTTTGGGAATGACCCATGGTACTCCAGCATTGGGATGCCTACTGTTGTGAGGGATCAAATGTTCTATGCCTCTAAGAATCTGGCCAACAGGATACCTAACCAGTTGCCTAGCCCCAGTGATGGGGTGCCTAGCCAGTTCCCAGACCCAGGCGGAGGAACACCTAGCTTCTTTTTGGATCCCGGCAGTAAAGCTTCTTATTTGGAACCCGGCACTCCTTGGGCTTACAAGACATTTTCTTTCGGGACTCTTTCAGCTATAGCTGGACGGAGCGTCCAGAGGTCACTCCTTCAAGGGGGGGTACTGTCAGGAAAGGTTTCACCTGCTGGTGGCACTGTGGCTCCCAGATCTATGGGCTCCAGTTCTAGTGTCCACCAGCGGGTGTCTCTCGGCAGTCGGAGGCTTAAGGTTCTGGAAAGGGGTCACCTGCTGGTGGCACTGTGCTCCAAGATCTTTAGGCTGCAGTTCCAGTGTCCACCAGAGTGTGTCTCTCGGAAGTCAGGAGCTGACATCATCCCCTGCAATCAGGCATCACCTGATGCTGATTGCAGGAAGTATATTTAAACCTGGGGAATGCTGTTTTAGTTTGCCTTGGTATTTTCTCCTTGTACCCCTGATCTGCATTCCTGTGGTCCTGGATTCCTGAAGACTGTTTCCTGTCTTCTCTCCCTGGACTCTGACCCTGATCCTGCAGCCCGATCCCTTCCTACCTGCTCAGTCCTTCTCCTAACTCCCTTTCCCTGTCCTGTCTGTTCCCAGCTCCCCCCTGCTTGATCTCCTGTGTATGACCCTGGCTCTGGCATGTTTATGATTTGATTATCCCTTGCGCTGTACATATTGGATTTAGTCTGTCGTTTGTCTGTGTTCACTGGTTCTTTGTTCACTGTTTGGGTTACACTATTTACTGTATTGGAGGTGTGTTTTCTTTGTCATTTACTTATCTTTTTAATCTTATTATTTAAACTTTACCTATGTTTGGTACACTCTGTTGCAGTCCACACATTTATGGTCATGCCGGTTTCTGACACCTGTCCCCTGCATTCTGTGCATTACATACTCTTGTCCTCTGCATTCTGTGCATTACATACTCCTGTCCCCTGCATTCTGTGCATTACATACTCCTGTCTCTGGCATTCTGTGCATTGCATACTCCTGTCCCCTGCATTCTGTGCATTACACACTCCTGCCCCCTGCATTCTGTGCATTAAACACTCCTGTCCTTTTGCATTCTGTACATTACATGCTCCTGACCCCTGCATTCTGTACATTACACTCCTGTCCCCTTCATTCTGTGCATTACATATTCCTTCCCCCTGCATTCTTTATATTGCACACTCTTGTCCTCTGCATTCTGTGTATTACATATTCCTGCCCCATGCATTCTGTGCATTACATACTCCTGTTCCCTGCATTCCGTGCATTACATATTCCTGCCACCTTCATTCTGCACGTGACATATTCCTGTCCCCTGCATTCTGTGCATTACACACTCCTGCCCACTGCATTCTGTGCATTACATACTCCTGCTCCCTGCATTCTGTGCATTACATAATTCTGCCCCCTGCATTCTGCGCATTACATACTCCGTTCCCCTGCATTCTGTACATTACATACTCCTGTCCCCTCCATTCTGTACATTACATACTCCAGCCCCTTGCATTCTGTGCATTACATACTCCTTTCCCCTGCATTCTGTGCAGTACATACTCCTGTCCCCTGCATTCTGTGCATTACATACTCCTGTCCCTTGAATTCTGTGCATTATGTACTCCTGTCTACTGCATTTGTTGCATTATGTACTCCTGGACCATGCTCTCTGTGTGTCATGTGCTCCTAAACCCGGCACTGACTACAGCAATCTGTGCATTACATACTCCTGATTCTTGAACATGTTGCATTTCATACCCTGGTCCCCTGCACTCTGTGTTATGTAACCTAAACCCGACACTGACTGCAGCACTCTGTGCATTGGAAGTCCCCAACCCCTGTGCTCCGATGTTTTTTGCGCTATAAACAAATAAAAGAGTAACAATTTTGAAAAAAAAAATCTACATTTTTAATTACTGCTTTAAAACATATCTAATAAAAAAATGTAAAAAATCAAATGTCTTCATCAGTTTAGGCCAATATGTATTCTGCTACATATTTTTGGCTACAAAAAATCCTAAAGCGTCTACAAACTATGGTATACATACTGGGATTTTTATTTATTTTTTTATACTAGTAATATCGCTGATCAGTGGCTTATAGTGGGGCTGCGACATTGCGGTGGACAAATTGGACACTAACTGACACATTTAGGGACCAGTGACACCAATACAGTGATCAGTGCTAAAAAAAAATATGCACTGTCACTGTACTAATGACACTGGCAGGGAAGGGGTTAACATCTAGGGAGATCAAAGGGTTAAATGTGTGCCTCGCCAGTGTTTGTGTGTAAACTGTGTGTGCTGCTTTCTCTAAGGGATGTGGCAGTTTTTATCCCCTGCTTCGCAGGGACACAAAATGCAGCCAATCTCTGATGTATTGTTTAGATACACAGAGCTCTGTTCTGTCTTTGTCCTCGCCAATCACCGGGTGCCAGCGGACATCCATTGGCTGGCACACACTGACCGGCTTCTGCTGCCACCCCCTTCCCGGGAGTGTACGGGAGAGCCCCTTTGCCGCCATATAACATTGCTATGTGGTCAGCAAGCGGTTAAGAGAAAAGATTGTCCTCCATTTTCTATGTGCTAAATGTTTTGAAATATTCTATCCTCTAACCCAGGGATATGCAATTAGCGGACCTCCAGCTGTTGCAAAACTACAAGTCCCATCATGCATCTGCCTCTGGGTGTCATGCTTGTGGCTGTCAGGGTCTTGCTACATCAACATCTGGAGGTCCGCTAATTGCATATCCCTGCTCTAACCCCTCTCCTACTACCAGTTGTACAAGCAATAAAGCACAAAAAGACAACCTCTAGACCAGGGTTTCTCAACCAGGGTTCCATAGAACTCTAGGGTTCCTCCAAAGGTTGCTAGGGGTTCCTTGAGCAACAACCATTTTCTGCCTCTAAAATAAGTTTCCAATGACACTATTGATCTTTTCAGCTATCTGTAAGGGGGGAATTCTTCCCACTGCCCACAAGTGTAAGGAGCATTCTTCCCATTGACCATCACACTAATGTATCATGAGTTGTAGATATAGTCATCTTTTAGAGATCAAAACGTTATTTCAAAGGTTCCTCTGTGTTGAAGAGTTTGAGAAAAGCTGCTCTAGCCTGTTTATTGGAGCCAGAGTGAATGGGCTGTTGCTTGGGTGACTGGTGGCCTCTGTACTGCTTGGAAAAAAAACAGTAAATATCAGCGCAACCTACAGAGGTAGAGCTACAATTACCACAAGTACAGTATTGTGGTCTTATTATAAGGAGTATGTACCAATAAAGGGGATTATCCTCACATTCCACTAGTTACTTAAAGGAAACCTGTCAGAATAGTATAAAGACTGACATGGGTGACCTCTGCTTCTGAAGATGTCTTCCCCTCATTACCTTTCCACATTGTTTCTTATTTGTCTTTTGTTCTTTACAGAGAAATTCCACAAAGAGAAGATTCAGATGGTAAGTAATAAATATGCAATGACAATTTGTGACCAAGGGTTTGATTCCCCCATTACAAAGTTGAAAGCCCAAATCTTTAAAATGATCCCTTGCTGTGGGGCCGCACCTGCAGAACAAGTGTTAATTGCTTGTTCAGTCTAGGGCAGTGGTTCTCAATTCCGGTCCTCGGGCCCCCCCAACAGGCCAGGTTTGCAGGATAACTGAAATTCATCCCAGGTGATATCATTTGCTGCTCAGTGATTGCCATATTCTAGTCTGCATCTCCCCAAGGTAATACTGAAAACCTGGCCTGTTGGGGGGTCCTGAGGACCGGAGTTGAGAACCACTGGTCTAGGGGAGAGAAAAGGCTCTTTTTTTTTTTCACAATAACATTTTATTGAGCAAAAGATTGTGTAACAGAACAACAAACGGTTCAATATGTCTTACATCGAGAAAATAATCATACGTTAATGATTCATGGTCAAGGTACATGTTCAGTCACAACCATCTTCATAAAACCTTCATAAGAAGTATCTTAACAGCAAGTATCTGCGGTCACATGTTAACTCTGTCCCTACCAGGGATAGTAGCCTTTCTTTCCATCCCTATTATGCTACCTCTGTTTGGGATGGTCCTAAAATAGAGAGGGATGGGAGATAATTCGGCAGGTTCGGCCTAAGTATGAAATGGGGGTAAGTGGGGTGGGGGACTGACTAGCGTCCCGTGTCCCCCAGCCACTCTCTCCCTGTTCATGCTTCATGTAAAGAAAAAGAGAAGAGGAGAAGAAGAGAAAAAAAAAAAAGAAATTAAAAATTGGGGGGGGGCATACAAAGAGGCCTTTAATCTGTAGAGTCCGTTTGTCTTCTCACCTCCGGAGACACAGATAAGAGGCCCTCTCTTAAGTGGTTATACCATCAAGAGCTTAAATTACCGTGTTTATCCAGGTCGTTACCGACATTTATGCATTCTATGTTGTGTCCTTTAGTAACTCTAGACAGGTGCTAGATTTCCTAAAAGCATGCCACTCGGCCCAAGTATTTGTGTATACTGCTATTCTGTCTTGAGCTGTGAAGATCAATTCTTCCATACTACTAATTTGATCTACTCGATTGAGCCATTCCTTCCAGGTGGGGGGCGAGGTATCCCTCCACCGCTTTGGAAGGGCCCTTCTCGCCGCATTGATCATGTGTAAGGCAATTGAGTTACGATAGATCTTTTTAGGAATTTTAGAGTGATGGAGTAGATATTGGGCCGGTGCGAATTCCAAAGGGAGTGAGGAGATCGTTGTGGTGAGATTATGAACCTTGCTCCAGAAGGGTTGGATCCCTGGGCAGGACCACCAGATGTGAATAAAGGACCCCCGCTCTGTCCCACATCTCCAACAACGGTCACTTACCGTCGGGTAGATCTTGTGGAGCAGATCCGGAGTCCTGTACCACCTAGTTTTAATCTTGTACCCATTTTCTTGGGTTTGTACATTCAGTGAACCTTTATGCATATAGAAGTGGATCCGATCCCACCCTTCGTCCTCAATCTCTGTACCCAAAGCAGATTCCCAAAAAGCATGATCTTTTTCCAAAATCGACGCCTTTTCAGGGAACAAAGATGAATATAGAGCAGAGATCACATGTTTTTGAGGTGTTGTTCTCGAGCAGAGAGACTCAAACATTGTGAGATCTCTGGAGAAATTTTGTCTTCGTGCTGGGTGATCTAGAAAATGTTTTAATTGGAGGTAGCTCCAGAGAGGGAATTTTGCATTATTTGACGCATCCACCAGGTCCTTATGGCATTTAAATGTTTTACGGTTAAAGAATTGATTAGCGAGGATGCGTTGGTGGGGCCATTCCTCTATCAGAAAATGTCTCGAGAGTCCCGGGGGGAAGTCTGGGTTGCCCCTTATTGGTGTAATCGGGCATTGTTTGTGGGATACACCATGTCTGTTGCACGCCTTATCAAAAATTTGGAGGGTTGCCCCAATTAGGGGTGTGCAAGAAGATTAGGGTCTATACTATCTTTGGAAAGCCAGGGGAGGTCTCCTATCTCTCCCTGAACTAAGGAATTTTCCAGCTGTACCCAGCTTTTGCATCCTGAGTGCACTTTCCAGTCAACCACCCGTGCTAAGAGGGAAGCCCAATGATACCTTTGTAGGTCAGGTAGGCCAATGCCTCCTTTGCTTTTCGGTAGGACCAATTTCTCCCACCTCACCCGAGCAGTCTTCCCGGACCATAAGAAGTCTCTGCAAATGTTTTTGTAGGATGTCAAGAAGGCTGGGGGTAATCGTATCGGCACTGTTTGTATTTTGTATAGTAGCCGCGGGAGAATCGTCATTTTTAAAATGGCGGCTCTACCGAACCAGGATATAGAGGACTTCTCCCAACGCGTCAGATCTCGTCGAATGGAAGTCAGCTCAGTCCCAAAATTCCTATGGTATAGTTCAAACTGGGTCTTCCGGGATTTGTATTCCCAAGTACGTTATGGCATCCTTCTTCCATTGGAAGGGGAAGTTTGTCTTGCACTTATCGGCCAGTTCAGCTGGAAGCGATATATTCAGGGCGAAGGATTTATGATAATTTATCTTTAAATTAGAAATCATCTTGAATTGCCCCAAGCAATGTATAAAGTTGGGAATGGATGTCAGGGGAGAAGAGAGAAATAATAAGATGTCATCCGCGTAGGCCGCGGTTTTGTATTCCTTGGTGTCTATAGTTATGCCTTTGATGTTCGGGTTGGCTCTAATACTTCGTAATAGGGGTTCTAGTGTCAAGATGTATAATATAGGGGATAATGGGCATCCCTGTCTTGTTCCATTATGGATGGAGAAGGCGTCTGATAGGTGGCCATTGACTCTGACCCTCGCTGTGGGGTTGGAATATAAGGAGAGTATGAAGGCTTTCATCTTGGGTCCGATTCCCAGGTGCTCTAGTACCGCAGCCATGTAGTCCCAGGCCACTCTATCAAACGCCTTCTCTGCATCCATTGATAAGAAAAATCTGTTCTGTTCTGAATGTAGTAACCAATGTTGGATATTTAGGGCTTTTGTGGTGTTGTCCCTTGCTTCCCTCCCAGGGACAAAGCCTACTTGATCTAATCCCACCCATGTCGGTAGAAACATAGCTAAGCGTGTAGCTAGGATTTTAGAGAACACTTTGACGTCAACATTCAACAATGATATCGGCCGATAATTTGCTACGTTGGACTCGTCTTTGTCTGCTTTAGGAATCATAATATAGACACTAAGGATTTCGTCTGTTTCTGCTCAGGTTGCATCGTTTAATAGCCGGCTATAGTAACAACTTACAACTGCAGTTTCACAAGAGATTTTAGGATCGATGTGCGAATCGATACAAAGATGGCTGTACCCACCCTAATCTAGTTCATCCGAAACAGGGACCCTCCCTTCGTTCCCTGTTGTGGTGTTTTCGGGATTTATAGGTTGTAACCAATGATGTAAGTCTTGTCTTGTCTAAAAAGAATAGTTACCTACGTCTCTTCCGCAAACTATCTCACCGGACCCTGATGTACCGACGCCATGATCTCGTGGACCCTTAACCTGGGTTTTACTTTCG